>CM045449.1:4900582-4954327 GCA_024666655.1 Dascyllus trimaculatus
CAAGCCAAGCTGTCCACTGACCACTTCATTTTTGATGTTGGCAGGCGAAACCCGAGGCGTGGCGGCCAACGAAACGCACGCGTGTGTGCGCCCGTGCGTGTGCGCACACACGCCCGAGCACACGCTGGGTTCAAGGGAACATCATCCAAGAAGAAGAAGAGTTTCCAAATGGCCAAACACAGGCTGCTTGATGAGTGTTTGCTTCGCCTCTTCTTTGTTTTCTCTCCGTCTTTCCTTCAGAAGTCCATCATTGTATCTCTGTTTGTCTTTCATTTCCATTCTTTCCTCTTTGTATTGATATTTGTATTTCTGTCTTTCTTGGCCGTCGTTCCTTTCTCTTGCTTTAAGGGGTATTTTTACGTCTTTTTTCCCGGTGCTATTTTCTGGCTTTTTGTCTGCCCTCCTGTTTTACTTTCCTGCACTTTCTCTGTTTGGGATTTGATTCTCTCTTTGCCTTGTCTGTCCATAGTGTCTGTCTTTTTCTTTGTTTCTAATCTCTTAAAGCGTTAGCGTTCCTGCTTTGTTCCGTACAGTCTGTCTTCTTGCTTTAGTCCTTCTTCCCCTCCTTTTATTTGCACTACTTTCTTTCTTTATCTTTGTAGAGTCTGTCCTTCTTTTTCTTACTTTTTACCATCAGCCTTTAGAGTGCTTTGCTTCTTTTGCTATTATTGTACGGCCCTGTCTCTTATATTAGCTTCCCCTAATTGTATTTGGTCTTTTTATACTTTATATGTCTTTCTTTTTTAAGGGAGTCTTTCTTTCATCCTTTTTCACTACTTCACAGAAGATCCTCGTTGTCCAGAAGGAGCTAAATAACTCTGTAATCGCTGGTTTTGTCGTGTCTTGTCGCTCAAACTTGCACCATTTCTGCCTTTTTGCATCAGGTGAAAGTTAAACCTCCCTGTAAGTGTTGGATAAGATGAAAAATATATGAACCCTCTGGACCTAAAACCTGCCTGTGGGTGTGTAAGGCACATTATGTTGAAGAAATCAGAAAAAATACATCATTTATCAGAGCCAGAAACTGTAAAAACTGAGAACTTTTCAACTTTCCAACTGTCATTGAAGTAATCATGGACCATTTGGGGCACCATGGGTAAAATAAACTAACTGTAACTAAGATATTTCATTAAACTCGACTAATTCTGCATGTGTTTCTCACAAAAAAGTGCCAAAAAAAGCCCCATTTGCACCAGATTCTGCAGTCCTCAACACAACCGAGAAGTCGCGATTCGCTCAGCTGCGACCAAAATGCACGAACTTTTTTTCGGTTGAACTGCAGGCAGTGTTCAAGTAAGACAACAGATTTAAGAGACTGAGAGGAAAATCAAACCTGCTGGATCAGTAAAATAAAAGCAGCACGGCTCAGAAACAGTGAGCAGAGGAGCGAGTGGTTGGAGGATACATTCAGCATGGTGAAACATCTTTCAACAGCTGATGAGCAGAGTGAAAAACGCCAAGTTTACAGAGGTTATAAAATGTAAATATCAACGTATCTATTGCATGCAGAGCCATACCTGTGCTCATCTGCCGTTCTGCAGGAAAAAATTATCCAAATCTGAGCTTTAAATCGTTATTTTTCACCAAAATCATCAGTCTCCTCTGCAAAAAACTTGAAAATCCTGCGTTCCTCAATGCAACTGATGAAATAAGCAAACAGTGAGGAAAGAAAACGTGAAAGGAGCAAAAAAAAAAGCCTTGACACCTAAATTTCTTTACAATTATATAAAAAAATAATTGTGTTTATTTGTGATTAAGCGAAGATTGTTAATTTGTCTATAGCACATATAGTAGATATAAAGGTGTAATGCAAAAGGCATTAATAGTAAAAACATGTTTTATTGATGCCGCAAATGCCATTTAAACCAGTCCAAAGACAAACCAGTGCTTGCAAAAGGTTCCTAGGTATGTATTGAATATGCACTAACCAGCATTGGGGGAATGCATATGCTATCTCGGCTGCAGCGGTACGTTGCAAATTTGCGACAACCGGCATTAAGGGGTTAAGTCCTCATACAGCAAGTTTTTCCTCCTTCCTTTTCATGAAACTAAATCAGGAACTGTGAGCTGCTTTAGAAGTGTGGAAACCCCTCAGATATCTCAAAAAACATCAGTGTCAGACGTCCAGTTGTTGCAGGACAATCGAGAAGCCCCCGACCGCAGTGTGCAGTTCGGGACGGAGCTCAACGTTCAGGGCGGAGCTCAACGTTTAGGGCGGAGCTCAATGTTCAAGGCGGAGCTCAACATTCAGGGCGGAGCTCAACGTTCAGGGCGGAGCTCAACGTTCAAGGCGGAGCTCAACGTTCAAGGTGGAGCTCAACATTCAGGGTGGAGCTCAACGTTCAGGGCGGAGCTCAACGTTCAGGGCGGAGCTCAACGTTCAGGGCAGAGCTCAACGTTCAGGGCAGAGCTCAACGTTCAGGGCAGAGCTCAACGTTCAGGGCGGAGCTCAACGTTCAGGGCGGAGCTCAACGTTCAGGGCGGAGCTCAACGTTTGACTCCGTTCCATAAGCCAATCGCGTTCAGTCTTATTACATACAACTTTACTGCATTTTGCAAAATTCTGGGGCTAGTCTAACCCTAACCCTTCAGAAACATGTGTTTATCTAATGCAATTCAGAGTGGAACCACATGCAGGGCCAAATACAGGTTTGTGACTATGCTCGGAGCATAAAACGTCGCTCTTTTTACATGCAGGCAATGTTTCCTTGGGTGGAGTTAAATGTTGGATTCAGCCAATATCATGACGACGATGAGCAACGTTGAGCTCCGCCTCAAACTGCACTCTGCAGTCAGGGGAACTTGGGACAATCAGAAACTTGAATTTCAGAGGAAATCATGAACTGCGCAGCGTCACCAGAGACCACCATGAGCCCTGTTCCCTGTCACCTCCACGACCTCCTCTCCATCAGACGTTGGGGTCGGGTTAAGAGGCTTTGATTGGTGCTTCCACGCTGGGTTCACGATCGGTGGAAGCAGCAGGAGAGCCGTGTTCATGTGTGTGTGGTCGCAGCTATAGAGAGTATATGAGGCGGGAGGAGGGCCTCACCCAGCCCATTAGATGTGGGCACTGGCCTGTGAGATGTTGTATCACTTTAATTAGCGGGGGGCTGTGGGCCACGGCGGCGTGAGGAGATGGGGAGAAGGTTGATCGTGTTTTAGTCATTGCCTAGAGCCACCTCCCCGCCCCCTGCAAACCCCTCCTCCCTGGCCTCATGTAAAAAGCTTTGTCAAGCTTGGCTTCCTCCTCTGGACCTTTTGTCAAAGTGGCTCCTGACAACAGGACGACTGTGGTGTTTGGACGCCTGCACGTCTTCTTCCCTTATTGTTGTTGCGGGAAATTACATGTTCTGTTCAAATATTTTAATTCAAACTGCAATAAAAATACCCCTTTTTCCTTTTAACCTCGCCACGTCTTCTTTAATTGCAGCCACATTTCCATATTAGGCAATCTGTGGGACCGCTCATTTAGCCATTCTGCCTCTGGCCTCGTCTGAATCTGAGGAAACTGGGCAAAACTTAAACGCTGTCACACCTTCTGAATAAATTGCAAAATAATGAACATTTTAGATAATTACGGCGAATCAGAGCACGCTGAATGCACCCTGGCAGCCAGCCAGCCCCCGCAGACGGTCAAAGACGGAGCCAAAGAGAGTGGGAATGGGGATTCTGGGTAATTGGACTCCCATTGTAGGAGCTAATGAAGTGATGCAATTGAAAGGATGATTCCTTGCCATTGTCTTAAAAGTAATTCAACAGCTTGTAGCATTAGACAGTTTATGGGAATAACAATGATTGCATGACGTTTAGGAAAACAAGGCGGTTTGGAGGATCTGTTGCAGAACGACGCATCGGCAGGGAAACCAGGCAGAAAGGAAGGCTAATGCTCGTAACTCTGATGGATACGCAGCACAGGACAAACACATTTACCTGTCATTCCTTCAGCAATTTACTGCTGTTTTACAGATTATCCCTGTTTGGTTAAATGACAGGAAGTGACGAGCAAAATAAGTATTAAGTATTAATTTACACGTTAACCATAGAAAAGAACAAAACAGCCAATATTGACCACATTAAAATCTGTATTTTTAGAACTTTTAAATATAAATATTTTATATTTCTATACTTATATTTTTAAATAAAAAAAATCCTGCAAAAATACACTATTTTCCACTGCATTTAAATCAGAAAAAAGAAATTAATATTTTACATTTAGTTACTAATTTTTGGAAGAAGAAATTTGTAAAATAAGGACGGAAAAATTGTAGATTTTTCATGTTATTTTACAGATTTTTTTTCCTTATTTTAAATGACAAATAATAACTATTGAAATAACAGAAAAAAAATGTTTTAATTTAAATGCTGACAATAAAAAACAAACTAAATTTGTCAATACTGTCCACATGAAAAACATGTATTTTTTTTTAAATAAATATTTTATATTTCTATATTTAAAAAAAAATACTGTAAAAATGTATTATTTTCTACTGTATTTAAACCTGAAAAAAATAAAGAAAATATTTTATATACTTATTAATTTTTTGAAGAAAATGAAATATGTAAAATAAGAAATGAAAAATGGTCATTTTTAACGTTATTTTACAGACTTTTTTTGTTAAATAAAAAATAATAACTAGTGAAATTACATGTTAACCATAAAAAAACAGGCCAAAACTGTCAATAACGTCCACATCAATGTTTGTATTTTCACAAGCAGAAGTTTCTTCTTTTACAAAGTTTTATGATAAAATTACTCTATTTTTACTGTATTTATTTTACATTTATTTACCATTATTTCAAAGAAAAAATAGGCAAATTAAGGTTTGGAAAAGTCCAAGTATTTTTAACTGTTATTTTACAGTTTTCCCCGTTTTGTTAAATTATAAAAAATATGTAATAATACCACAGAAGGTAGTACTAACTTAAATTTTAAATGTATTACAAAAAACAGACAAAAAAACTTTAAATAATGTCGACATTAAAAATCTATACTTTTACAAATGTAGTTCTCTTTTAAAGTCTGATCATAAAAATTACATATTTTTTTTACTGCATTTAAATCACCATAAATATAATACTTTTAAATGTATTTACCATTATGTAAAATAATAATAATTTATATTAAAGACTGAAAAATGTTAAATATTTTTTATATATTATTTCACAGATTTTATAGAGTGTTTCTGATGAATCACAGAAAAAAATATAAATTTACACATTAACCTTTACATTTAAAAATGGCCAAAAATGTTAATAATGTCCATATAAAAAAATCAGTTTTAGAAAGAGTAATTAATTATTTTACAATATATGTTTAAAATGATTTTTTTCTTTCACAACATATTTAAATCTGAAAAAATAATAAGAATTTTATAGATATTTGTCATCATTTTCACAGTTTTCTTTTTTTTTACATTACAATTTTTTTATCATATTTTTGTCACTTTTTGCTGCCAGACTTTTTTTTTTTACAGTGTACCTACAGTACGAATAAATATTTGTATGTCTTTCTGACTTTAACTGCTTCCTTCAAACAGCAGATCATTACTGAGTGACTGAGGCGCCGTCATGACAGCAACACGCTGTAATGCATGTTACAGCCGTTTAATGTCAGAGGTCACGTTTAAAAAACACGAGTACACAGCAGCAAACAGTGAAGATTGATGCTCAGGTGCAAACCATCGGACGGTAGCCTCCTAATGGCCAGTGTCACATCCCATGTTTCCTCGCGTTACTGAGGACTGGATGGAAAATGGAGGAAGGGCGGAGCTGCTTTTTATTGCCGTCGTAAAAGTTTACACGAGCGCCATCTCTTACAATCCATATTGACAGGAGTTTGCAGGAAAAGCTTCCCGAAGTGCAGACAAAAGAATAAAAAGGAAGGGGGTCACAGCATTTCCTGGCCTTAGGTGCGACATACCCTTGTAATAGGCCAAGGAAAATATAGACTTATGGAAAATGAAATGAGGCATGAATGACCATAAGCGTGAAGACAATTACACCCTTCGGAAATCGTATATTTGTGAAGATAATTTCTGGAGGAGTCGGGGCGCTCGGACCCGCTGGGGCTGCGGCGCCTTCGCTCTCTCCGCTTGAACTCTCCTTGAACTTGGTGGAAGCGTCGCCGGAGTGGGACGTGGCTATCTGCCCCTGCATCTGGTTATTTTAGCTCCAATTTGCCGCCTAATGCCACAATTACCCTGATCTATGGCTCGAGTCACCCCTGGAATGGCTCAGTGTCAAAATCAGCACATTTGCAGAAGCGAGGGGGCCCGAGAGGAAGTCCTGACTTTGCGCCGCTGATGGCTTGATTGATTTGGGGATTACTTTTTATGGTGCTCTTCAACTCGGGAATTAGGAGCAAAACAGTTCACTTGACTGATAGAAGCGAGTTAAAAACTAAAAAAAACAAATTCAACAACCCAAAACGTACTGGTGAGGTTGAAAGGCATTAAAAATTCTCCAAAATTACACCATTTATTAAAAATACAAACTGTAAAAACTGAAAAAATCATTGGATTTTTCACCTTTTAATGGTCCTTGAACGCATCATGTTTTAGCTATGACTGCAAAGGGAAAACAAACAAATAAAAAAATAAAATCGGGATAATTCGCATTTAAAAATCAGCCAAAAATAGACCGTTTGCACTAATCGGATACTGTAAAAAAATAAAAATTCTGCGCTTCTTAGGACAACAGATGAGCCACGACTGATTCAACTGAGACCGACAGTCATAAAGCTAAAATTCAGAGTCTTCAACTGAACTGCAGGCAGTGTTTCCACAGAGCAGAGACGAAACGTAAGTGGTAAAATATCTATAGCATGAAGAGTTGTTTTTGTCGGCGTTGGTTTGTTTGTTTGTTTGTTTGTCTGTGTTCACGATTTGGATAAAGTTTTCAGGAAATGTTTGAAATGGGACAAGGAACAAATGATGAAGTTTTGGTAGTGATCCGGATCAAAGTCTGGATCCAGGATTATTTTTAATTTAAGGATACTTTGTCATTGGGAGATTGTGTTGGGGGTTGGACTGAAGCTGCTTGGTGGAGGTCTGCGCTCTATGAGGGCTCTTCTAGTTGTTTTCTAGTATTCATAACACCTGTGGACGTTTAGAAAAATGTCGTACATGTTCCAGATTTTTTATCTTTTTCATGATTTATGGCATTATAATCAACTTGTACGGCAAAGAAGACATTTCTGATCTCTCTTTACTTCTAGTCACGTTCGTTCTGGTTCCATAGAGGTGCAGGACTTTATATGTTTGTTATTTGTTTTATGTTGTTACGCACGTCGTGATTTTTGCTTTTATACTGTAAAATTCTTTATTTACAAATGTGACGGGAGCAAAGAAAAGCCACACAGAAACTGCATGGGGTTTAGAAAGTTAAAAAAAGTCAGACCTTCGTCAGGCGATTGGTTTGGTTATAAAAGAGAAGCGATCAGAAAGAGGGAAGAGCCACAACTCTACATACCACAAGACGGCTTAAATATCTAAACATTCTTATTAATGACATAATAATGCATTTCAAAAGCCATTTGCAAAGCACGGGTAAAATCCTAAGATATGAATGCTCAATGCCTGTCGAGGGCCCAAACTGCATTCCCCGAAAAACGCAATTTAAGAAGAATAAATTAAGTTAAGCAACTCAACGCACCATTTTAGCAGGGAAAAAATTTCTCTAACACTCCACAGATGTACAGTATCATGCTGTCAACACCTACATTAATTCCTCAGCTACATAATGGGGAAACTTCTGTACTTTAGTGAAATAAATCAGAAATATACAAAAAATATGAGTGGAAATTTGTTCTACAGTATGTCTACATGTTGCAAGATTGCATATAATCACTCATTTAGATGCATTTAAGTGGCTATAGGAAAGGGACTGGAGCACATTTAAATACCAGTTAAATGCATGTTTAAAGAAGAAAACAATCTTCCAGCTTCACAAATTAAGTAGAATAAATGAGGGTACCGAGGACGACGCTCTATTTTGCAGGAAATATAAAGATTTTCTCTATAGATATACAGTATAACGGCATTATGCCATCGACTTCCTAACACTTGCATCAATTCCTCAGCTACATAAAAGGGACATATTTGTGCTTTTGTGACTTAGATTAGAAATATAAAATTAAAGCTGCAAGCAGCGTCGGACGGGCCCTCGCTCCTCACCGCACTGCTCTCCACACGACCTTTTCTAGGGGGCGCCGTAGAGCCGACTGGAATTTTGACCATGCAAATCTGTTGGTCTTGGGATACTACATGTATGCACCAAAATTAGTGTTTGTAGGATAAAGCAGTGATTTTATATGAGTATTTGAATATTTGTAGGGGGCGCTGTGGAGCCGTTTGGCCACGCCCATTTCTGAATTGTATATTGAACGTTAGGTTTTGAGATTAGTGTGGATTTGTGTGGATTTGGTGATTTTACGTGGATCCCTTCACCTCCAAAACCCATTTCCTTCCACATGGCGAGTTTGTTCAAAATGGCCGCCGTGCCACGCCCACACCGTGTGACGCAGCCACGAGATTTTAATAACTTTTCATCCTGGAGGGGTCTAGATGCCACACAGCAAATTTGGTGAAGATGGGACAAAAATCCTAGGAAGAGTTTGTTAAATTCCAATGCCTGAGTTCCACGTTTTCTAGGGGGCGCCGTTGAGCTTTTTTGTTCAAAATGGCCGCCCTGCCACGCCCACACCGTGTGACGCAGCCACAAGATTTTAATAACTTTTTATCATAATGGGTCTAGATGCCACACAGCGAAGAAATGTTTTTGTCTCGGGCTACTGTACCTGTGTACCAAATTTCGTAGCTGTACGTGAAACTAGCCGTATTAACTCCTCTAAAGCCCAATTTTCAAGGTGGCGCTATTGAGTCATTTTACCATTCATATGTGTAATTCCCCCAAAATATCAAATTTTTTACCAGTCCTGATGTGTGTGCCAATTTAGGGGAGTTTTTGAGCATGTTCAGGGGGTCAAATTGGGGTTCAAAGTGGCGTGAGAAAAAGAAAGAAACAAAGAAACAGTAAGGGAACAATAGGGTCCTTGCACTGTAGTGCTCGGGCCCTAAAGACTGCACATAATCACTGGTATAAACTGGGAACTGGCGCACATTAAAAAGCAGACAAATGCCCTTTTTAAAAAGAAAACCATCCTCCAAGAGGCCACGTTCACACCTGCACCTCTGTAATAACACCGACCGCCGTGTTAATGCCCCTAAAGCTCGCCAGCCTCTCTGCAGCCACGATGCGAATCTGCCCCCTCGGATGAGAGCGTGGCGGTAACAACACGAGACTCTGCAGTGTGGAGAGAGAGAGCGACTCCACTCCGGCTGCCCAGAATCCTCTCTCAGCGATGAAAAGCAGCCCCCTGAAGTCCACTCCATCACGGCATGGCTCCCTGCCCTCGCTGTGGCGTGACTGGGACAAGGATGAGTGGCGGTAAAGGACAAACTCATGGACACCAGTTGGGCTCCCAGAACCAGCACACATTATTACCCCCAACAGAAGCCTGAGCGGCGGCGGGAGCCAGGAGCCCGTCCCCGGCACAGCTTCGGTGGGAGATGCAAAAACAGATGGCCACCCCCAGCAAGACATTAGCAGCAGAGATTTGAAAACATCTTGAAGCCCCTGTCGCCACACAGAGACGGTGGTCAGGAGGCTAATGCGAGGATGGTACAACATCGCCGTAAACGGTAAAACGAGCCGGGATAAGAACAACAGCTGTCCAAAATTACAAGCAACCGCGTGCCACAGTGTATTTATCTGGTCTGCAGTGTGACATTCAAAAGGCCATTGTCTGCCTGTACACGGGGAAACAGCTGAGGCCTCAGCTAGAAGCAAGGAAACGCCACCGAAAAGGGAATCAAAACAGAAAAAGAAATGCTGTAGAGTGATTTTAAAGCTGAGACGCACTAAAACTGCATTCTGGGACATCACTTAAAGTAAATGTGTAAACGTTTAGCAGGTGTAGAGGGACGAATACGCACTTTTGTAAGGATAAAGTAAGACAAAAACGCCTTAGTTGAAAAAAAAACCCTGAAAAAAATCTGTAAAAATACACAGAAGTGCTGCTGATACTGATCAGATTCTTCTACATGAAGAAAATCTACACTGTAAAAACCAAAAGGTCAAAAAATACGTTTAATTTTTCAGACTGTAACGCTCAAAAACTGCAAAGAAGGCGACAAAAATCAGCAAAACTAATATGTTTTGCTGATTTAAATAGAGTGAAAAGGTGCAATTTTATGGTCAGAGGTTGTAAAAGAACAAAGTACCGTAATTCCCGGACTATTGAGCACACCTGAATATAAGCCGCACCCACTAAATTTAAAATGAAAAAAAAAAAGATTTTCCATACATAAGCCGCACCTGACAATAAGCCGCAGGTGTCCATGTTGTAATAAGAGATATTTACACAGGGTTCATAAGATGCTAATGCTCCACCATTACCGCCCACTGCCCTGCTATGGATAATATTGTAATCGAATGTGTTGGAATGGATCACACAGCTCAACCTTTAAATTAGCGTCCTTACTATGTTTTTATTATGTTGTAAAGCTTTTTGATTGCCCAGTGCTGCACAAATAAAGCAGATTTTCTTACGACTGATTTGTGTCTCTTCACTATTAAAATATTTGTATTTGTATTTGTATTTGTTTTATTTGCACATTTAAAATATCCAGTAAATCGAAATAAAATATTAATGATACAGTGCAGGAAGAGGCAAAAAAGCCCAAATAGGCTTATAGCACGCCCCCACCTATATAAAAATAACTAACAGAAAGTCAGATATTTAAAAGAAAAAAAAAAAATAATACAACAAAAAATAAAACATACATACATATATAGGCACACACATAGATACATGTACATGCTTGTCACATTCTTCGCAAAATAAAACTAAACATTCAAAATTGTAGAAGCATAACAATAAGAAAAAAAAAAAATATATATATATATATACACATGCACATACACATGTACGCATATATATACACATACACACACATAAACACATATAAACACATATATATACACACATACATTACATACATCCATATGTGCATGGATGCATGCATGTACATACATACATACATCCATCCATACACACATACATACACATACATACACAATATGAATACAAATATTATGAATTACCAATCAAATGACCTCTTAAACATTTCTTAAAACTTTCAATATTCTGACATTTTTTAGCTAAATAACTAACATGATTCCATAACTTGGCTCCTCTGTATCTTATAGAGAATTGACAGCGCCTGGTGAGTAGCTGAGGAAGATGAAGATCAGCTGATTGACGGGTTTCATAAGCATGGATCTCTGAATTAGTTTGGAAATAGGACAGAAAATGACCAGGAATCCTTCCTTTGTTGGAGTACATTTCATAAAAAAAAACACAAATCTGAAAAGCATTGATATTGTATATAGTGAAGATTTTTAGCTTCTTAAATAAAGGGATGGATGGGGCACATGAGTCAGACCGGCTTGTGACTCTTACAAAGTGCTTCTGTAGGACCAAGATTTTGTGGAGAGTAGTTGGAAAAGTATTAGCCCAAACTATGTTACAATATGAAAGGTAGGGATAAATCAAACTATAATAAAGAGTCATCAGACAATTGGTGGTAATCAAATGGCTGACCTTCCTTATTATCCCAATTGATTTATTGACTTTGGAACTAATCCAGTCTACATGTTCTCTCCAGCTTAAGTTCTCATCAACAATGACTCCCAAAAATTTACTTGATGACACTCGAGGAAGTTCGGTTGAATCAAGTTTGATTTTAAGTACGTCTTTTAGGTGGTGTTTTTTGCCACAGAAAAACATATAATTGGATTTTTTAATATTTAGAGATAATTTATTTAATTTAAACCATGATGCATACTCAGCTAAACCAGTATTGGTGTCTGTTATGAGAGTAGCAAAATCTGTGTTAGACAAAATTAATGTCGTGTCATCAGCAAACATAATTGGGGACATTTTTTTAGAGACATTAGACAGATCATTAATGTAGACAAGAAATAATAATGGACCCAAAATAGAACCCTGTGGAAGTCCAGAGGGTAATGAGGCTAAGTTAGAGTTACAGCCATTCACATTCACAAAATACACCCGTGGAAAACTTATTTCTCTACTTCCTGTTGGTTTTGGCTCCGTGACCCGTCTGACTTCTGATGAGGAAGGATCTGGTATCTAAAGCTCCAGTGTTAGCTCACTGTTAGCAGACCTTGCTGTGTGCCGTGGCCTGATGAAGACCCACTGTGGGGTCCAAACGTTGCTTGGCTCACATTGTTCACTATTTCACAGTGGACTTTTCACCAGCGTGGGGTTTATTTGTCCATTTGGAGGGACCTTGTGGTGCCGCTAGCTCTGCCGCTAGCGCTAAATCGCTAGCGTTGGGCTGCTTTTCGGGACGTTTTTGGGGAGGTTTTGAGGTTTCCTGTTACTTTAGCTTTGCCAGAAAGCAAAGTAGCGATTCAGCGCTAGTGGCGGAGCTAGTGCTAAATTGCCAGCTCCACCATTTAGCGGAGCTAGCTAAATTGTAGCTCCTCTTCAGAAGTCAGACGGGTCACGGAGCCAAAACCAGCAGGAAGTAGAGAAATAAGTTTTCCACGGGTGTATTTTAATTTTAATTTCCATTTACAAACACATCTAATTAAATCGGATAACGGATAATGGATAATGAATTAGGGCCCGTTTTTTTCATTTTGTATTATCACTGAAAAAAAACAGGAAACGGTTTATTTTTCGTTTTTATTTTGAAATCTCAAAATAAGAAAACGAATGGCCGCGACGTACACGGACCTGAACTATTACGGAGTATTACGGAATAATTTGAGCACCAACATGCCTCTGTCCTTTAAAAATCAAAGGTGAACAAACCACCACCACCGCCTTGTTGCAAACATCCAGATCAACACCACAGCAGGAAGACGAGCAAAAAACAGAAGCCAAGGTGACACGTCTCATTGTCTCCGGCCCGGCGTTCGTTCAGCGGGGGCGATATTTGTCGCAGCGGTGTCGGGGGACTTGTGAACAGAGGGTTCGGCTATTCCTGGACATATTCTCCACACCTGCGCCCGGAGAGCACCGCGCTGACATTTCAAACTTTATCACCTGTCACAAGAGAGAAACCGGCTGCTCTGGAGAGCCCTGCACCCCGCCGCCATCCACCCCTCAGCCCACCAGACACCATCACCCGTCCTTGGAAGTTGAGCTTGGAAAGAGGAGATTTCCCCAGCGGGAGGCTGCAGTCGCTGGCCAGTCGCCGTCCATACTGCCTGGTGGCTCCTAATTGATTTGTATTTAGGCGCTGGACACCATCTTGATACAGATAGAAGCTGCTTTTTCATACATCCATCCAGACAGCAGGCGTAAATATTAACTACATGCAACACAAACGACCCCAACGCTGATTTTCCTTATAATCGTTCTGCTGCATGATTATAAACTAATCTCTGTCAGTTTTTATAAAGTTGATGCTCTTAAACTTTTCCTCAGAGTACAGTCTTTAGTCAGTTATCTGGGTAATAAAACTATAATTGGAGGGTAATCTTTGCCGAAACGGATTGTATAGTGGCGGCAAAACAGAAAGAGGTAAACAAGTGTTGTTTTTTTCCTTATACTAAAAGAAAAAAAAAGATTAACAAGACAAGAAAACTCCGCCAAAGGGAACAGACAATTAATGTATACTTTAAAAAAAAGAAAAAAGAAGGTGGCAGCAAGGGTGGCAGGAAGAAATTATAAAATATATTATAAAATATTATAAAAAAATATAATAAAATAGAAATAAACAGCAAAATAAAATAAACAAACAGCAATTATCTGTAAAATATTAATATTTTAACTGATTAAAATAGAGTGTTTGGTGCAATTTAACAAAACAGGAAAAATATGTAAAATAACAGGGGTTTTTTTTTTTTTTTACCATTTTTAATCCTTAATATATAATTATTTTAAAATTTTACATAAAGATTAACATCTGTAAAATAATTTTCATTTTTAAAAAAAAAATTTAATACACTAAAAAATAGTTTAATTTCACAGTCAAACATTGCAAAAGAAGGAATTACCATTAATAAAAATACAGATTTTAATGTGAACACTATTTAGAGTTGTGGCCTGTTTTGTAAATTCGTAAATTAATATTTCCCCTCCCCATGTCATTTTATTATATTTTAGCTGTGATTTAACAAAACAGGGAAAATACAAAATTATCAACTATTTTTCAATCTTTAATGTACTTTTAAAAAAAAACAAAAAAACAAAAAACCTCTGTAAAGTAATGTTTTTTTTGCTCATTTAAATATAAAAAAGAAGTAATTTTACAGTCAAATGTTATAAATGAACACATTTCCAAAATAAAGGCAAATATTTGCAAAATAACAACATTTTTTTGCTGATTTTTATACAGTAAAAACACAGTAAACTTCGCTAAAAAAATAAAAATAACAGCTGATTTTGACCTGTTGTTTATTATGTTCAATTAGTTCCCTTGTCTCTATGATTTTACGAGCTACTATCTGTAATTTGGCTTCAGTCTCGTCAGTGGAAGTCCCCACAACCACGGCTTTGCAAACGTTAAAAACAGAGTGTGAGTGTGTGTTGCGTCTCCCGGGGAAACGCTGATCAAGGTGACACGTCTCTCTGGTCTCCACAGGGGGTGTCTGGGCTCCTGAAGGCCACGGGTGTCACGGCGACATCGCCTCACACCGATGATGTCATAGCACACACACACACACACACGGACACAGTGTGGATTGTGAAAGGTTAAGACGACGACAACGTTGAGCCGTCTGAATTTCAGGATGCCGTTTTTGTGCGAGAACAATCCGGTGAAATATCTGAGCAGCGTGAAAGTGATTAACATCTCCGGCATCTGAGAAGGAGTAAAAACAGGAGAGTCTGGGGGATGTTGGGGATGAGAAATCACCATGAATGCAGGTTAACAGCTGGACAACTTTTCCAAAAGGAATTCCTGAACTACTCCAACTTTTAAATCTGTTATCAGAGAAAAACTCACAGAATAAAGTTACGCTAGCGCTGCTTAAGCTACTGCTACTGTGCCACGTGACAGCCTGTTACACTCACACAGTAAAAAGGCTGCTGCTAGTTAGCATGTTTAGATATTTAGCGTCTCTCTAGTACTGCCTCCTTTCCTCGAGTCCCTTTGTTTGTTGAGACAGGGCTGTGTTAGTTTAGACTCTCGTGCTCCACCTTTAAGTCTCTGCTGCTCTCTGTTAGCACCGACTGCACCTAAATTGACTAAAGTTAGGTTTAATCTAGGTTAGCGATAACCGCTCTGCTATGTCTTTAGCTATGCTAACATTTAAAACCATCCGTCTCTGAGTATAAGGATGTAGCTCTAGCAAAAGTGGCTCTATAGCGTAGAAATAATGGTGCAGGGAAGCTGCTTATTCTTTGTTTGATGACAAACCAAACTAGAAAAGCACTCATAGAGCGCAGACCTCCGCCAAGCAGCTTCAGTTCACCCCAAACACAATCTCCCAATGACAAAGCATCCCTAAATTAAAAATCCTGGATCCAGACGGTGATCCGGATCAGTCCCAACATTTCATCATTTGTCCCATTTCACACATTTGCTGAAAATTTCATCCAACTCCATCCATAACTTTTCTAGTTATTTTGAACACAGACAAACAAAGAAACAAACAAACCAACGCCAGCAAAAACATAACCTCCTTGGTGGAGGTAATAATAAGGCTGACCTTAAGGCCAAGTACGGTGTAGTTCCAAGTAGCCTAGAGTGGCTAAGTTAGCTAACCAACAGTATGGTAGCTTAGCTGCTTTACAAACCTAATATTAGGGCTGGTCCCCAATATAGGAATATTGGTTGGTTGTGGTGGTATTCGGATAATAATTTTGATATTCGAATAGTCGTGCGCACCGCCACCGGGTGCCGCTGGGTGCTGCCCAGCGTTGCCGAGGCTCCAGAACGCCACCGTGGTTCTAGTATGCAGATCTACCAACTCATCTATTAAATCTGTTTTCAATCTTTAATGTACTTTTATTTCAAGTGACACCAAATATATGTTAAATTCTAATGTTTTTTTTATTAATTTAACTAATAAAACAGGGAAAATATGCGAAATATTTTTTAATCCATACATACACATTTCCAAATTTAAAATAAAACTAAAATATTTGTAAAATGACTATGTTTTCTGATTTTAATACAGTAAAAAAAGTGTTAAATTTTACAGTCAAACATTGTAAAAGACATTAATAAAAATACTGTTTTTTAATGTAAACACTATTTAGATTTCTGGCCTGTTTTTAACAGTCTGTATGTAAATTAATATATTTTTCTGTAATGTTATTATATATTTGCTGTAATTTAACAAAACAGAGAAAATATGTAAAATATTTCTCAATCCTTAATATGCATATTTTTAAATTTAAAATAAAGTTAAACATCTGTAAAATAACTACGTCTTCTGATTTTAAAGAAGTAAAAATATTGTTACATTTTACGGTCAAACATTTTAAAAGAGGGAATTACCATTAAATTTACGTTTGTGTGTAGATTAATGCCTTTTATCTGTCATATGTTATATATTAAAATTGAACAAAACAAAGGATTTATTTCAAATGACACCAAATATCTGTTAAATTGTGTTTTTTACTAATTTAAATACAAAAAGGTCAGACGTTACAAATGAACCAATTACCAAAATAAAGGTCAAAATTTGCAAAATAACATCTTTTGCTTATTTAAATACGGTAAAGTAAGTTCTGACAAAGAACGCCAGATATCTGTAACATAACATCATATTTTTTGATTATTTAAATGTAGTAAAAACTGAACAACCTATTATGAATCATACAGATTTTTCATTTAGACAATATTTAAATTTTTAACATAGGAAGTTAATTTTCTTCCTTATTCTTGTGCAGTATAAAAACAGTCCACTGCAATAAAACTGAACATTTTTGCGTCTTTCACGGCATCTTTGTTAGCTTGAACCACACAGTGAAACTGGTACTGACGCTATGAAATCTGCATTTTTCCACTAAAGTCAGTCTGCAGAGAGGCTGTGATGTCTTTAAAGATGGCCAGCTGAAGTGGGACGGTCAGAAGCCCCCGCTGTTTGGGCGTTAGCGGCTATTACGAGTACAAGTACTGGTCATTATCCGTCCTAGTCCAGTTCGCCCACTCAGTGTCTGTGTCTGCTGTACGATCATCAGAAGAAGTGCTCGCCGGGGGGGAATTAGGGAATGAAACATAATGTCAGCAATAACACAAAGGACCTTGGTTTAACATTTCAGCCTGTGCTGTGTCCCCGCTACAGCCCAGAGCAGAGCCAGCACTGGCCTGCTGCTACGCTCTGACCCGTCCATCCACAGGCTCCGCTTCACCATCTGAGGTTTGGAAATGTGTCTGCTGCATATGCACACAGTCCACGAAAATACAGCAAATATCCACAAACAAACACTGGTGCATGTGTGGTTTGGGAGCTACATCTAGCTTTTCAGATCTAATGTAATGTAAGGTGCAGAAATAAAGGAAACACACACCTCTATAGCTACATTTGGATTCGGTACAGGCCGATTAGCACGGCTGGTCTTTGGTGTTCTTCCACGATATTTTTAAAGACTGATTACAGACGAATTATACGCACTACTTCAGGTCTGACGCGGCCTCCTCTGTGGTCTCAGAAGTGTCTCTCAAGCAGCAAAGACTGAACAAGAAACACAAACCAGGACATTAGCTTCTCTCACAGTGGCTAATGCTACGCTAACGGCTAGCGGCTAGCGGCTAAGTCAGAGGGCATGTCTCCTGTGCAGGGTGAAGAGTAAATAATGGAAAAAAAATGGCAGCTCTACATAATAGACATATATTGCTATTTTTACAGCCTCAACACACAAAGACACACACACACATAAACACACATAGACATATAAACACACATTTACACACATTCTGCACACAAATATACACACTACATCACACACAGAGACAGTCATATACACATTTACACACATATACATAGACATATGCCCACTACACACACACACACAGATAAACAGATACACACAGACAAACACACACTACACACAGAGACACATACTACACACATATATAAACAGACTACACACACATATACATTTACACACAAACACTAATAGACACACACATATACATATATAAACAAACATACACATATACACGAATAGACATATATACACACATTTACACACATTCTACACACAAATATACACACTACACGACACACACAGACACTCATATAGACATATAGTATAAACACATACACATAGACATATGCCTACTACACACACAGACACACACACACAAACACATGTATAAAAGTATACACATGTACTACACACATAGATATACAACACACACACATATATAAACACACACACACACACACTCACACACACACACACACACACAAACACAGACAAGCACATACTACACACACGCACATATACATACATATACATATATATACACATTTACACACATTCTGCACACAAATATACACACAAATACATGGACATATGCCTACTACACACACAAATCCACACATTCTTCACGCACATATGTACACATGCATACTACACATGCACACACACTAGACACGTATACATATATTAACATAATACACACACAGACACACATAAACACACACATATTTAAGTATACACACGTTCTGCAAACTACACACACATATACATGTGTACTGCACAAGAATACAAACACACACAAATATACATATACGCATACCACACACACACACATCCTACACACATACAGCTGCATGCACACACACTACACACATACATATACTCACATACTACACACACAAACACACACACACATATTTAACTATACACATGTACTACAAACTACACATATACACATGTACTGCACACAAATACACAAACTGCACACACAAATATACATACACGCACACCACACACACTACACACACACAGAGACACACACACATATACATATATACACACATTTACACACATTCTGCACAGAAATATACACACGACACACACACGCATATATGTAAACACGCATACTACACAACACACACGCGCACACACATATATTCACATTATACACACACATATAAGTATACACATGTACTACACACATATACGCATGTGCTGCACACAAATATACATACACATACTACACACACAAACACACACACATATATAAGCATACACACGTACTACACACTACACACACATATACACGTGTACTGCACAAAATATACAGACTACACAGACAAATATACATACACACACACCACACACGCACAGACAAACACATTTACACACACATATACATATATATATACACACATTTACACTAATTCTGCACAGAAATATACACACTACACACACATGCATATATGTACACAGGCATTCTACACAACACACACACGCACACACATTCAGACACATGCACACACACTACACACATATACATATATTCACATACTACACACCAACACACATATATAAGTATACACACGTACTACACACATATACGCATGTACTGCACACAAATATACATACACATACTACACACATACACACACACACGTATAAGTATACACACGTACTACACACTACACACACATATACACATATATATACACACATTTACACACATTCTGCACAGAAATATACACACGACACACACACACATGCATATATTACACATGCATACTACACAACACACACACACACACACAGTCAGACACATGCACACACACTACACACATATACATATATTCACATAAACACACACAAACACACACATATATATAAGTGTACACATGTACTACACACATATACGCATGTGCTGCACACAAATATACATACACATACTACACACACACAGTCAAACACACATATGCTACAACACACACACACACACACATACACACTGAAAGTCCATCCCTTCTTCATCTTCACAGTTCCCCGTCATAAAACCCTCCTAACACACCAACACCCACACATTTTCACCCTCTGCTTTTCCAAGTTCTCCCCCAACCCTCACCCCTCAACCCCTACACACACACACACACACACACACACACACACACACACGTCCTCAACACAAACTGCTTGAGCCACTTGCCTGCCAGCGAGGCAAGATGGCCCTCCACCCCTCCAGCCAATCAGACAGCTTGGCTCGCGCAGGAGATCACAGGCCAGCTGATCCAGCCTCCCTTCACTTCTTTCTTCGTCTGCTCTTCTGGAAACTTTCTGGACATCACCGTGAGATGCTTCACCAGCGCTTCAGAGACGGAAAGGGAGACGAAGAAAGACGTCTGGGATGCAAGACTGACTGAATGTGTTGATTATTCCTTCCAGAGTGCAGAGTTAGCGCGGCGTCTATGCTCTGTGGTCCAAGAAACACTCTGACACTTTGGGAAACTTTCATTCACGGTTCACGTTTAGCTAGCTTAGCACAAAACCTGGAAAAAGGGGGAAACGACCAACGTAGCTTCATTAAAGGCACCTCCTCTAAGAAGATTCCTATGCAGGCTGAATGCTGTAAATGTAAATTACGCTGAATTTATCGACGCAACAGCTGGAAGAAGGAGAGAGTTTGTGATTAGCAAACAGCATGGACGGCTAATTAAACAGGAGAGGACCGGGTACGAGGCTAGCTTTCAACTCAACGAATCAAACCTGCGTCTTGTTTCAGGTAAAAACCTCTTGAATCCTCTCCTACCTGGGATTTTGCTTCAGAAAATGAGGCACCGTCCACCAAGCGATGCTGTAAACCAGCGATAACAAAGCACACGCTGGATCCTTGATTTTTAAAGGTGATTTTTGAACGTGGTGGGAGTTAGTCAGCCAACAGTGGGTTTAAAAGGCATGTTATCCTTAAAAAGCAGCCAAAATGGCACCTTTTATCCACGAGAAACTGCAATAATAGTCAGATCTTCAACTTCCTGTTAGAAGAATTGTGCTTATGTAAGAATTATATTTGTTAGGTAATCATTGAGTCACTGTCAGGACTTTAAAGTCTACATGTCAGCAACCATGAATCACCATAAAACATCCAAGCTGTATAACCACAGTAAAGAACACAGAGAACTGACCCATTAAGATTGTGTAAGTGACACTTATCTTATACTGACTCTTGTATTGACTTGTGGGGACGCCCTGTGTTACATGATTGTTTACTAAATAAAAAGAGCCAAGGACAGAAGGACTAGCCAGAGAGTTGGGATGCTGTAGCGATGCAAACTGCAGAGCTGTAGTGTCCGTTCTCTCCTTGTGCGCAAGTACACAAGGAGAGATCTGGATCTGGAGCTCAACGTCCCTGATCTGCAGCCGCTGGCCTCACCACCTCCCATCCACACCCCAACCTCCCCTGCTATCCCTCCCTCCCTCCTCTTCCCCACTCCCAACCCAACCGGTCGAGGCAGATGTCCGCCCTCCCTGAGCCTGGTTCTGTTGGAGGTTTTTTTTTCCCCTTCCCTACCGTAGGGGGTTTTTGGTTCCTTCCCACCGTCACTGACTGCTTGCTCATAGGGAATCCAAAAGCACCTTTGGATTGTTGGGTTTTCTGTTTCCTGTTTTTCTGTTTCCTGTTCTTTCTTACAATGTTTAGCGCTTTGTGACGACTTGTGTTGTAAATATGCGCTATATATATAAAACTGAATTGAATTGAATTGGATTAAAAGACCTGAGCTCGTGAGTGGTGTCTTCCTGTTTTGAACCGAACATAACTCGGTCAATACACCCGGGAAACCTAAGGAGCAGCTCGAGGGAGACCGAAGTCTGTGCACAGATCTTGGAACTAGGTTCGGGGACGAAAGCCCTCCGTGGTTGAATTCCACGTCGGCCGGTTAGACCCTGTTCGGGTTCCGTGGGGTTCCAGGTTGACGGCATCTGAACAGACAACAGCCCTAGAACGCATCATGTGTGACGAGTCAGGTGTATTAACAAAACCTAAGCTTGAAATTGTTCTGCGTCTAATGTCTCATTTAAAAATTCACTCCAGATAAAGGGTTTGCAACAGATCCTGAGGAGTAATGAGTGACTCAGCTGCGACCAAAAGTCACTTGGCAGAAACTCAGAGACTACTCAGCTGAACTGCAGGCTGTGTAGACGGAGCGGAGATGAGACGAGCGTGGAAGCAAATCAAAGAAGCAGCGTTGTTTAAAAACTGTGTACAGAGGAGCAAGTTGTTGGAGGATACATCCAGCATGGTGAAACATGACGTGCAGTGCTAGTAAATAAAAATACATGTCTCATTTTAAAAAATCGCCAAAAATAAAGCAGACACAGTCACCCGATTCTGTAAAAAACAAAAAATTCTGCACTCTTTAGCATAAACGTGAAGCCATGACTGGTTTAGCTATGACCAAAAGTCACATGACAAAAATTCGGACTTTTCGGCTGATTTGCAGGCCGTGTATCCAAAGAGCAGATAGGAAATGAGTATGGAGGCAAATTAAAAATGCAAGTAGAAAAGTATCTACAGTATATGGAGTCACCATTTTTTCTTAGTATTGGTAAAACTTGAGTGCACATGTAAGAATTAAAGTATGGATATTTGGCGCCAGCGTATCGATACTCATGTTGTACAAAGAGGGACGACGGTATACCTCTGTATCGATATTCTGTCCCACCCCTACTCTATATACTGAAATGATTCCTGCACCATTGTTAAACAGCCTCTTGGGGTCTTGTTTTTCCATATTTCAGTTGCTTCCATTGCAAACTGGCCTCCCTCCTTGCATTATATCACCGCCGTCCTCTTGTTTACCATCACTGGGCTGCTACAGTAGCGTCACAGTGACCACACTTCATGGTTATTTTCCCTCTCGGCTGAGCAGAAGCATTTTGGCACTGTAGGCATTCAGCTGATGCTCCCATCCACAGACATTTACGGCGCCCGGAACAGCAGATTGAGCTTCATCTTACAGATCACCGACACTACGAGCGGCCAATAAGTGCAGAGTGCAGGGCCGGCGCTCGCCTCAGCTCATATTCGCTGTGACACACTCGCCCTGTTTGTGTCGCTGCCTGCAGCTGGCGGTGGAAATGCTGATCATGCTAAGTGGCATGTGGCTGAGATGCACAAAAACACGCTCGAGCGGCCGCTACCTTGGGTTTTGCTCTTTCAAAGAGAAAAATTAGACAAAGGGAGAAGAGAGGGGTTTTACAAATGAGAGGAGAAGCCACATTTTTAGATTTTAAACATGTATCTGTATGAACATCGATGATTATATGTTACACACAGGATGCTTTGAGCCATTTGCAATCCCAAAAATATGATTTCTCTATAAAAGAAAAGTTTAAATAACTGAAACTGACTGCAACCACATAAACCTACAGTACTATAAAACAATATTCAACAAATCTGCTTCCTTTTTGGGTAAAATCTCCTTATATTTTACCACCGTATAGCATAGATAACTCTGTCTTTACTGGGCAATAGAAAAAAAATGGCCTCAGGATTGGCTTTCATTTGTATATTGAGCAATTGAATATGTATCATCTGTCTTTTTCTGTCATTCCTTGCTTTATTTTGAAGTTTAATGGTGTGGCATGACCCCACGTGCATTGAGAAAAAGTGGAGGAGTGTCGGGACACAAGATAATAGAGCATGTAATGGAAAAAAAATACAAATTTGATCACAAAACAAACATTAAAGTGGAAATACGTAGCGGTTAAAGTGCTGAGCTACCCGTGGATCCTCCTAGTTTGCAATTTAATCACCAAATTCTGCAGGCAGGTTTGAAGGCATGTTGTTTTTAAAATAAATCGGCAAAATAACACAATTTATCAGAAGCAGAAAATGTAAAAACAGAAGGAATCATCAGATTTTTAACTTTCTGACAGTCTTTGAACTAATCATCTGTAAGGGGCAGTGACCTAAATCTAAGCTTAGAACCATGTTTCATCAAAATCACTGTATTTTATGTGTTGTTTAAAGATTTACCACAAACAAATCATGTGCACAAACAAAAAACTCAGTGCTACTTTTGCAACCAATGAGCCAAGACTGACTCCGCTGTGACCGACAGTCACGAAGCGAAAATTCAGGGAGTTTTCAGCTGAACTGCAGGCAGTGTTTTCACAGAGCGGAGAAGAGATGACCAGAGAGACTGAGAGGAAAATCAAACCTACCGGATCAATAGAATAAATGCAGCACGGCTCAGAAACGGTGAACAGAGGAGCAAGTAGTTGGAGGATACATCCAGCATGGTGAAACATCTTTCTGCAGCTGGTGAGCGGAGCAGTTTAGGAAAACCCTCAGTCTGTAGAGGTTGTAAAAGTGTAAATAGTAAAGTATGTATTCATGCATTTTTGTGGGCACCACGTTCTCTACTTTCCATAGAGGTGCAGCGCTTCATATTGCAGTGAATAATTAGCCCTCTGTAAGTAAAAATGTAACAGGAGGAAAAAAAAAATCCAGAAACTGCAGGCAGTGTTTCCACAGAGCAGACAGAAGGTGACGTTATTATCATTTGGACTGTGTTATACTGATGGAAGACATGTCTGAGTTTTCTCTACTTCTAGTCAACGTTGCCATAAAGGTGCAGGACTTCAACATTAAGACCACCTGCCTAATACTGTGTTGGTCCCCCTTATGTGGTCTAAAATGCTCTGAACCATTGGGCATGGATAAGAGGACCTCTCAGGGTGTCCTATGGGGTCTGGAACCAGGACCTTTGGGTACTCTGGCTTGTGCAGTGGGGCCTCTGTCAATCCAACTTGTTCCACTGCATCCTGTTGATGCTTGATCAGAATAGGGTGGAGGTCAAATCAACATGTTGGGTCATTGTCATGTTCCTCCACATGTTCCTGATTGGTTGATGTTGTTTCCATGTGGTGGGGTGCATTTTCCTCCAGTGACATTTGGGATTTCCATCAGCATGAGGGAGTGTGACAATGTTTATTTGGGTGTCTGAGTCTCATCAACATGGATGCAGAACACCACATAGTACCAATACGATCAGGGTTATTCTCTTCACCTGTCAGTGGTCGTCATGTTGTGGCTGATCGGTGTGTCTTGCAGTGAAAAATGAGCCAGGAGCTAAGAAACGGCCAGAAACCGCCTGGAGTTAAGAAGGTCAAACGAGTGACTAATAGACTGACGGCTCGGTCTGAAATAAAATAAACATCAGAAATGATTTTAAAAATCCGCGTTACTGGTGGGACCTCATGTGGGATATAAACCTTCCTGAGTCATCCTGGAATAAAACTGCCAAAAAAAAAATCCCAGCCTTAACTAAAACTGCTATTTTCACCATTTAGTTTGGAGAACACACACATTCGTATACGTCTAGAAACAGACATCCGCACACACACACACACACACACACACTGTGGCGGTGAGAATCACACCGTCGCTCTAGCGGGAAGGGAAACTGTTGTGTGATTATGATGAACTGGTTAAGCTGCAATTACGCAGGCGAGCGATGGGAGAAGAGACGACAGCAGTTTAGACGACAATTTGGGAGGCGGCAGCCGTGGCTGCTGCAGCTGGGGCCTGTTTTAATGCAGTAATTGATAGACTCTGCCAGTCACTAGTGGGTTCAGAATTAAAACTCAAATTATCATCATTAGGAAACCCCCCCACCCCACAACACCACCGCACTACATCCACCAGCAGCAGCACCACCACTGTCCCTCCTAATTGCTGCATCAAATGCACATCAGCGTTTTTGTTTTTCATTATAAAATTACACTTGTGTTATCTAATTTCATCAGCTGCACCGACGGCGTCCGCTAAGGCCTCGTTGGTGATTTGAGGAGGATTTTTTTCATGTTTTTTTTAATCGTAACATGAGATAAATGTCAGACGGGACCCCAAAATCACACTTCCGCTTCAGAGAAAAGCAGTAGAAACTGTGTTTTTCTTGTTAAACGCCTTTAAAAACAACTCAAACAACAAAAGCGACAACTGCTCTTCTGTTTAGCTCTTCAACACTCGCAGATCTGACCACGTCATTAGGTCTCACAAGGGAATTTTGCTTCGTGTAAGCTTCAAAACTCAGGCGGTTTTAGGTAATTATCACGTAAAAACAAGAAAACAAAGAAAGAAGAACAAACTGTTAAATAAAACCAATCAAAAACTGGACGAAAACACAACAACGTGACACACAATCTAGATTAAATCAAAACAAACTGCAGCAAAAGCGAGGCTGAACAGAGCGACCCAACGTCCTGCCGTCCAGAAGGTAAAAAATAAAAGATCACACGTCACTGTGGAAAACGCAAAAAGCTAAACGGTTGTGAAAGCCGACCATCTAGAGTCTCCTTGCCCCCAGCTCAGTCTGTGTCTTTGTGTCTGCGTTTGGGCAGCCCACGTCCGACGTACAAACCGTGGATATTTGCTGAGCGGGCCGATCTCTTCAGACTGACGACTGAAAACTGGATGCATGTGTGGTTTTTTTTTTTCTTTCTGTGGGTGTGTTTGTGTGCGTGCCCTTGACAGCAGTCCTGACCTGCTGTTATCCAGCTGTAACGCAGTCAAACACTGAACAATCAGCCCGTGCGTCGCTGCCAAGCAGTTAGCAAGATGTAAATTAGCCTGTAGTCTGTCACACGGTGCGGCTAAATTGGTCGAATGTAACACAAAAGCCCGGCTTGTCTGTAGAAACCAGACATCAGGTGTAAACGCTGCGAAATCGAAGCCTGTCAGTGCAGTTTTTAGTGATTTAAGTGGATTATTCCAAAGGTTTTTATTTGTTTTTAAGTAACTTTATTGCAGCTACGAAGCAAAAGCAAAGCAGCTGAAGCATAATTTGGAAGCAGGTGACCTAGAAAAAAACGCCGCAATGTTAATTTATGCTCAGGTTTAATCTGATTTACTTCACTGAATCATAGTTTGCAGCGTTAGCCTGTTAGCAAAAAGCTACATCTGCAGTGCGCTGTGTTTGTTTATCTTTTGAAGTTTTTTTTTCTCACTGTTAAATGTTCATATACTGGAGCTAGAGCAGCTAAATTGGACAAATACAGCACAAAACCCCGGCGTCTCTGGAGAAACTAGACATCAGGTGTAAATGCAGAAAGATCAAAGCCTGTCAGTGCAGTATTTGGTGCTTTAAGTTAATTATTTTATATGTTTTTATCTGCTACATTACACCTACAATGCAAAAATAATGCCCGTGTGCAGCTAAAACATATTTTAACCTAGAAAAAACACTGCAGTGTTAAAGTAAGGTTAAGTTAAATCTGATTTACTTCACTAAATCACACTTTACAGCATCAGTATGTCTAGAAATCAGGTATAAATACATGAAGATCAAAGCTTCTCAGTTCAGTTTATTGTGGTTTAAGTTATTTTTTCTTCTAATTCTATGTGCTTTTATTAGCGTTAAAGTAACTTCATTGCAAGTACAGCGCAAAAATAATGCACATGTGCAGCTTTGGCATATTCTGAAAGCAGAAAACCTAAAAAAAACAGCATTAGTCTGTTAGCAAAAAGCTGCATCGATGGCTCAATTAGAGAATATTAATGTGCATATAGTGGAGCTGAAGCAGCTAAACTGGGCTAATGTAACACAAAAGCCTGGCGTCTCTCCAGAAAATACACATCAGGAATAAATACACGTTTTTTGTGATGTAAGTTCATTATTCTACTAATTCTACATGTTTTATTTGCTTTAAAGTGACTTTACTGCAGCTACAGTGTAAAAATAATGCACATGTGCAGCCTAGAAGTTTAGACGTAGCATGTGACCTAGAAATTAGCACTTCAGTGTTAGTGCATCGTTAAGCCTGAATTAGCTCACTGAATCATAGTTTACATCATTAGCCTGTTAGCAAAAAGCTTCATCTGCAGTATCCTATGTAAGAATTTCCTTCAAAAGTTTTATCCTCACTAAAATCTGGTCCAATTATAGAATATTAATGATTGTTAAATGTGCATTTGCTGGAGCTGAAGCAGCTAAACTGGGCTAATGTAACACATAACCTTGGCGTCTCTCTAGAAAATACACACCAGGTATAAATGCACAAGGTTTTTTTGTGATTTAAGTGAATTATTCGATTAATTCTATATATTTGTATTGCAGCTGCAGTGTAAAAACAATGCACATGTGCAGCCTAGAAGTTTAGACGTGGCATGTGACCTAGAAAAACACACACCAATGTTATTTTATTGTTAATCTGAATTAGCTCGCTGAATCACAGTTCATAGCATTAGCCTGTTAGCAAAAAGCTAACAGGCTAATGTGAGGCTGTTAGTTTACCTATGTAAGAGTTTTCTTCAAAAGTATTGTCCCTCACTAAAATCTGGCCCAATTAGAGAATATTAATGATTGTTTAATGTGCATATGGTGGAGCAGGAGCAGCTAAATTGGGGAGAGGTTTACTGAGTGAAGCCTATCTGTGCAGATTCTTGTAATTTAAGTGAATTATTCGATTAATTCTGTATGTTTTTATTGCAGCTGCAGTGTAAAAATGATGCACATGTGCAGCCTAGAAGTTTAGACGTGGCATGTGACCTACAAATTAGCACCCCAATGTTAATTCATTGTTAAGTTAAACTTGAGTTAGCTCGCTAAATCATAGTTCATAGCATTAGCCTGGTAGCAAGAAGCTAACAGGCTAAATGTGCTTTTGCTGGAGCTGAAGCAGCTAAACTGGGCTAATGTAACACATAACCTTGGCATCTCTCCAGAAAATACACACCACATATAAATGTACAGCGTTTTTTTGTGATTTAAGTGAATAATTCGATTCATTCTGTATGTTTTTATTGCAGCTTCAGTGTAAAAACAATGCACATGTGCAGCCTAGAAGTTTAGACGTGGCATGTCACCTAGAAAAACACACCCCAATGTTAATTCATTGTTAAGTTAAACCTGAGTTAGCTCACTGAATCATAGTTCATAGCATTAGCCTGTGAGCTTTTTGCTAACTGCAGTGTAAAAACAATGCACATGTGCATCCTTGAAGTTTAGACGTGGCATGTGACCTACAAATTAGCACCCCAATGTTAATTTTTTGTTAAGTTAAACTTGAGTTAGCTCGCTAAATCATAGTTCATAGCATTAGCCTGTTAGCAAAAAGCTAACAGGCTAGAGAATACTAATGATTGTTTAATGTGCATATGGTGGAGCAGGAGCAGCTAAATTGGGGAGAGGTTTACAGATTGAAGCCTATCTGCATTTATTTGTAATTTAAGTGAATTATTCGATTAATTCTCCATGGTTTCTTGCTTTAAAGTAACTTTTTTGCAACTGCAATGCAAAAATAAAGTGCATCTTAGAGGTTTAGGTCTCGAGAAAACGCTGCAATGCTAATTTATGGTTAAGTTAAATCTGAATTAGCTTCAAACTTCCTCTCTAGAAACATTAGGTACAAATACACTGAGATCGAAGCCTGTCAGTGCAGTTTTTTTGTGGTTTAAGTTGTTTTTCCTATAAATTCTATATGTTTTTATTTGCTTTAAAGTAAATTAATGGCAGCTACGACGCAAAAAATAGAACATATGCAGCCTGGAAGTTTAGATGCGGCATGTGACCTAGAAAAAACAGTGCAATGTTAATTTATGGTTAAGTTAAATCTGAGTAATCGCACAGTTTGCAGCATTAAACTGTTAGCAGAAAGCTGCAGTGTGCTCCGAGAGAGTTGTATGTTGTTCTTCAAGAGTTTTTCCCTCACTAAAATCTGGCCCAATTAGAGAATATTAATGATTGTTAAATGTGCATATGCTGGAGCTGGAAAATGGGAAGGTTAATAGACAGGCAGCATCACGCGATCACATTTATCAGTTTCTATTTATCTCTCCTTGGGAGGTGGCAGGTTTACAGTAAATACCTTCTGTCCCCCTAATTTCCTAATGATGGTGATAATGATGGAGAATGGCGCAGTCATTAGCAAGGACAGGCTCTGTGCATCACTCTGTCAGCGACGTCTCTCCCAGGCCCACAATGAGAAGTGATGGGGCCCAGCTGTTCCCCGCATCCTCTCCCCAAACCCGAGCTCTCCCACAGAACGAGGGAGGCAGGAAGGGAAGGGGGGGGGGAGGTGGAGGGAAAAGGACGGGGAAAGAGACGCAGGACGGGAAGGAAGGAAGAGGGAAACCTGAACGCGAGCCAGCCGAGAGAGGACACAAAATGTCACAGGACGGCTCTAAAGAAATTACCCATTAGTCAACCTGGCTCTTAATTGAGAACATAGACGAGGAAATCATCCGTGTGTGCCGGCTAAACTGTCCCAGGTGGCTCATGCAAACACTTAAGCAAATGCCTTGTTCGGCGGTAGAAGTCTGCATGCTAGCACTTTGGAATACGCTACGCTAACGGTGGAGTGCATGAAGACGCTCTGCAGAGTTCAACGAGGCTTCACGCAAAAACATTTTCTTGTTTAGCGACGGCAGTCCGTGAGCTAAAACAAGAAATCAGCTAGGAAACATGCTAACAAATTAAAACACACGCTAACGTCTTAGCATTCCAAGCAGCACTAGTAGCATGCTGTAAAAAAAATGGTGGAATACTGTAATGTTCAAATACAGTAAAAGTAACAACAAATATCTGTAAAATAATACGATTTTTTTAGGGGACTTACAAACAAAAAGAACGAAAAAACAAGAAATTAGCAAGAAAACATGCTACCAAATTAAAACACATGCTAACGTCTTAGCATTCCGAGCAGCCCCAGTAGCACGCTGTAAAAAAAATGGTGGAATACTGTAACGTTCAAATACAGTAAAAGTAACAACAAATATCTGTAAAATAATACGATTTTTTTAGGGGATTTACAAACAAAAAGAACGAAAAAAACAAGAAATTAGCTAGAAAACATGCTACCAAATTAAAACACATGCTAACGTCTTAGCATTCCGAGCAGCACTAGTAGCACGCTGTAAAAAAAAATGGTGGAAGACTGTAACATTCAAATACAGTAAAAGTAACAACAAATATCCGTAAAATAATACGATTTTTTAGGGGACTTACAAACAAAAAGAACGAAAAAAACAAGAAATTAGCTAGAAAACATGCTACCAAATTAAAACACATGCTAACGTCTTAGCGTTCCGAGCAGCACTAGTAGCACGCTGGAGCTACGCTGTAAAAAATTAAACTGTAAAAAAAAAAAACGTTAAAAAATGGTGGAATACTGTAACATTCAAAAACTGTAAATACAGTAAAAATAACAGCAAATATCTGTAAAATAAAAGGATTTTTAGGGGATTTAAACACATTGCAAAAGAACACAGTTAGTATGTTCTTGAGATTACGTAAGGTTATGGCGTGTTTTTTTTTAAATAATCTATGTGTAAATTCACATTTTTTCTGTGACTATGCTAGAAATTATGTGTAACGTCACAAAACTTTTAAATCTGTAAGGTAACAGTTACAAGATAGATTTACTCTTTGTCAGTCTTTGATATACATAATTTTTCTTGTAAATAACAGCAAAAATCTTTAAAATTAAGCTATTTTTGCTGATTTAAATACAGTAAATCGTGTAATTGTATGGTCAAATGTTATGAAAGAATGAGTAAAAACAGATTTTTGATGTGGACATTATCTACAGTTTTGGCCTAGTTATATTTTTCCAGTTGACATGTAAATGAAGGCTATTTTTCTGTTATTTTACACATTAATATCTGTAATTTAACAAACTGGGAAAAGCTCCAAAATACCAGTAAATTGTTCAAAAGGTACAGTTAAAAGCCATTAAAAAAGCTTCATTTTTCACAGTGTAGTACGTTTGGTAGCCTCCATGCTAACAGGTTAGTGTACCTAATATTGAGAGGAGTTTTGAGGTGTATTGGGTTTTTAAAAAGTTGAATTTGGAGACCACTGCCTTAAGGTGGATTTACGGTTTTGCATTGGTGAACATTTGCGTACGCAGAGTGAAGGATTATGGGAATTCAGCCAATGAAACGGCTATGGAGACCTACTTGTAACCACTGAGTGTATATAAAAGATGGACGTATCTACTGTGGCGTCACATATTAGTTTGTAGACTTGTGTTTTGAAGCCTTCAGATTGGAATTTTGCAGTCATCCCCTTGGTTTTGCATGGAGAGGATCTGACCTAGAACTTTAGGACACTACCCACGTCGACATGAGAGTGACAAACCAATCACAAGGCAGCTCCGCCTTAAAACATAACCCCACTTTATCATCTATTTTCCTCTTAATAAAACCATAATTTATTAAATAAACACAATGTTGCAATTGAGACCATAAACTCTGTAAGAAAATGTTTACTGAGGTAATAAATGAAGTGAGAAAGAGTCATTTTCTCATAGACTTCTATACATTTTGCAGCCAGAGGAGTCGCCCCCTGCTGGCTGTTAGAACAAATGCAGGTTTAAGGGACTTTAGCATTGGCTTTACTTTTCAGATCCAAAGGCTAAGTGCATCTTTACCTCCGCCAAGGAGGTTATGTGATGGCCGGCGTTGGTTTGTTTGTTTGTGTGCAAAATAACTCATACAGTAATTGACGGATTTGAATGAAATATTCAGGAAATGTGTGAAATGGGACAATGAAGAAATTGACATTTGGGGTCTCCATGCGACAGACAGCGACAATGACGGAGTTGTCTTTCCTTCCTGAGCGACGTATGCACGGTTGGGCCGGCATTCTTTGGATGTCTAAGAAGCTGGGAGGCTGTTAGGAGCTGCCACGCTAGAGGCCGCACCTGTTCATTAGGTCGGATGGGGTGAAGGCCGCATTGTCGGTAGGAAATTTGAACTGTATATAATTACATTTGTATCTAAAAGGTTCCATACAAAATATGTGAATTAGGAGATTCTGTTGGGACTGAAGCTGCTTGGCGGAGGTACGCGCTCTCTGAGTGCTTTTCTAGTTTTTTACAGCTTGAACTGCAAAACGTAAAGAGTCCTTTTGGCGTCATGAGCAATACATGGGTTTATTGGGTCAATCCATTATTTTTCTATGCTCCATTATGACTTTTGTCTCTTCTGTGGTAGGAGCAAAAGCAAAAAGGACCAACAAACATGAACAAAAGTACATTTCTGGTTGTCCCACATATTTTCAACAATGCCCTCCAAGTGGCAGCGGACAGCCACAAGTAGTGAACGCACTTCTGCAAGGCTCTGAGTACCATGTTTCGGCCTGTAGCCCTCATGCTAACACATTAGCATCCATCTTTAACCACGCTAACTGACAGTAGCCTCCATTAAACAACTGTTGATTGCAGTAGAAGGTTTTATAGCAACACGTGAGCAAACATGATGCTGCAGGACATGAAGAACTATGAAAAATCTGACAGCGTACAGCATGTATCATAAGCTCAAACGCTCAAAATGAAAACCAGTAACAAGATTTACATGGACCTCGGGAAAGATTTGTGGCTAAAAGTCACCACAGTCGATCTATAATTCTCTCTCCACCTAAAATCTGCTCCTGTTCTGTCACCTTAATCACCATTAGTAATTTTATTTTAAACATTTCCTTCCCCTTCACTCCGGCTTCCCTTCCCTTCTTCCTTTTCATTGTGCGCGCCCCTTTTGTCTCTGCCGTCTTAATTAGCAGTCCACACCACATGCACTGCTATCGGCCTTGCGGAACATGTTACAATTAGAGCTGATAGTCAAATATTACTCTTTTCCAATAGATTAATTTGAGAGCGGGGCTTATCAGACAGGCCTCGCTTGTCCCGCGCAGCGATTGCTTTCAGTAAAAACGAACGGCGGCACAAAGCAATCTGCGGAGGAGCGCCGCCGTTATCGGAATGAAAGTTAAACACTCGGAATCCACTCAGAGGAGACTGTGAATGAACGCTTCCATTTGTCTTCCCGCTTCCTTTGAACAGTCCTTTTTTTTCCCTGTTAATCTTTGTGCGGTGTATTGAATCCTTCAGAGGTACATATTGGCAATTAGACACCAAGGCAGGGCTGATAAGGCACTGCGTAAACCTCAAGTTGAATAAATTATGTTCGCTCACAAAAAAAAAAGAAAAAAAAAAAGAATCAGTCTGGCCGATTTAAAACGGGTGACGTTCAAAATTTCAAAGTCACCTCTGATGAATAGCGCGGGGTGATTAATTCATGATGGGATACGCCACCTTGTCAGGCCGAGCTCTTCACTGGGTAATGGCAACACATGCATAATAGAAAGGTGGTTCTCTGCCTCCCCTCGTCGCCCGAGTGACATCAAAGGAATTAAAAATGGGGCCATCAGTTTGCATCTGTTGTGTTGCGGAGAGCAGATCGTTGGAAGTCAACAAGTCTGAAAAAAGACTCGTAGAAACTGGAGGGATTCTTGTAATGAATGCGTGTCGAGTCTCCCTGAGGTAACGTCCGTCAGTTGTCTGTAATGACAGCTCACTCTTTGATGCTGAGCTGAATTTCTGCGTCTCCACATATCGTGATTGTTTTGAGTGCAAACTGCAGCTTCGTGAAAGAGTGAACAGTCAGTTCAGCAGCCGAGTGACCTTTCCTCTAAACCCTCCAATAACTCTCCAGCTGACAGGCCGAATGAGCAGACGATCCCGGACTCCTTCATGGTGTGTTGCGACTGCACTCGGTGCAAAATGACAAGTGAATCGAGCTTCTATTTTTACCTCGGGGGGGCTGGGGGAACTTGTGTCACTCTGCACCCAAGAAAATCAGCCATGAAGTTTGGTTTTGGGCAATCTGACCGCTGACACCGCGGAGCTGTCACCGCGATGCCCTTCCCCTCCATCAGCCGATCCCCCCGCCTCGACCTCGCACCACTCCTCACACCTGACCGGCACCAGGAGCAGCATGCCAGGCCAAAAAGCGTGATTGACGCCTCGGCCGATCCCCTGTAAACACCTTGAGATCTCGGCACCTCCAGCGGGGGGGGGAAGATCGGTGACTTGTGCGAAAGAGGCCTCTCCTCCTGGCCTCGGCTCAAGTCTGCCGGCGCTCGCTATGATGCGGCCCGACTTGTCAGAGGGAGTAACAAGATGCTGAGTGACTTAGCACCTCTGGAAATGTCAGCCCTCGAGCCGGCGGACGCCAGGCTGAGTGGAGTGGGGAGTGCTCAGACCCCACTGCGACTGGCTCAGCTGCTGCCTGTAGGAAGCCGACACATAACGCTCGACGAGACGAGACAAGCAGCAGAGACGTAGCCGCCGCCGCCGCCGCCGCCGCCGCCGCCGCCGCCTTCTTGCCCCGATTCCCCCCATATTTCTGCCACGCTCTTTTCGGAGAAGTGCATCTGCTACCGTCCAGCTGCTGCTGCTGCGGCTGAAACTGACCTCTGCCGCCCGATGTGCAGCGGATAACGTCCGACGACGACGACGATGCGGGCGGGCGAAGAAAAAAAAAAAGCAGAAACCAGAGCACGCCTAAGTGCCCCGTTATTGCTCTGGTGAATCACGTTAAAGGAGACGAGGCGCCAAAGAGACACCCAGCGAACACAGAGCGGGGGGGGGGGAAGTCAGTCACGGCACAGTATGTCAGACCGCGGTTATTTACCATGCCGACAAACACATTCTTTCTCTCCCCCGAGGAAAGCCGAGGATGCAACATATTTAGTGCTACATGTTTATAGAAGTCAAGCAGAAAGTCAGCTTGCTGAAGCATTAAGGAATCGGGAGGCGCTGGGAAGAAAGCTCGAACAAAAAAAAAGTGAGAGAAGAGAGGGACTTTAGATGACGCTCGGTAAAATCTAATGGGCTGTTTACTCGCTACCTGCTGAGATCCACGCCGCTACATTGACTCCTGATTTATATTTTCTGATTCACAGAGGCGCATGCATCTTACTTTAATCAAGGTTCTCCCTATCATTCCCCCACCCCGTACCCTCCATCTCACTGGCTGCCATGCCTTTTTTTTCCTCCACAATGCACATTAACAGCAAAAAAATATAATCAGTTTTATGACAGACAACGTTTTCACCGCATGATGGGTGAATATAGCATTTTGAAAATGGCCCGTCCCTTTGCTCAATCTCCAAATAGATCCGCCGGGATGGGAAGCAATATCAGCCGAGAGGACGCAGCCTCAAGGGTGTGTGTGTCAATGAGTGGCTGCAATCTGATGCCTGCTATTTTTCATGTTTGCTAACAAAACACAATTCGAGGGAGCGCACAGATAAGGACATAAGCACATTATTCGGCCGAGCTGACGAAAAGTTGCAGCGGCAGGACGAGAGTTTCAAAGAATAAGTGGGAATTGGTGTTGAGTCTGCACGGGGGAGATGCTCTCTGGTGCCTTTTTACACCGATAAATACATTTTACATTCATACTGGAAATGCTTATGCGTCATAAATCTTTCTTTTTGGTAGTAACAAGTTAATAAAACAAGCAGTTTTCGACACAACACAGATATTTAACCTCTAAACCTCAGAACTTGGTTGAGAAATCTACATAATTACACCATTTATTTATTATTATTGTTGGATTTTAAACTTTAAGATGGCCTCTACTCATCTGTGACGTCTTTAATTGCATTAAAGCCACTTTATTCTACATGTCTCAAGTAAAAAATCGCCATAAAATAAACCACGAGGACTAACCAGATTCTGTAAAAAACGAAAAATTCTGCACTCCTGAGCACAAATGCGAAGCCATGACTGACTCAGCTGCGACCAACAGCCACAGGACAAAAATTCTGGGTGTTTTCAGCTGAACTGCAGAAGAGCAGAGGAGACAAGTATGAAAATAATAAAATATCTACATTATATGCAAAGATCAGCCACAGCACCCTGACACCACTGACAGGTGAAGTAAGTAATATTGATCATGTTGGTACTATGTGGTGTTCTGATGGAAAACCTTGATGAGACTTAGACACCCAAATAAACATGGTCCCACAACAAACACACTCCCTCATGCAAATGGAAATCCCAAATGTCACTGGAGGAAAATGCACCCCACCACATGGAAACAACATCAACCAATCAGGAACATGTTGAGGAACATGACAATGACCCAACATGTTGATCTGACCTCCAGACTTCCTACACCTCATTGTGATCAAGCATAAAACAGGATGCAGTGGAACAAGTTGGATTGACAGAGGCCCCACTGCACAAGCCAGAGTACCCAAAGGATCCACTAGTTCCAGACCCCATAGGACACCCTGAGAGGTCCTCTGGTCCATGACAAATGGTTCAGAGCATTTTAGACCACATAAGGGGGGCCAACACAGTATTAGGCAGGTGGTCATAATGTTATGCCTGATCGTTTCCTGTATTTCTAACACCTGTGGGCACTTTAACAAATGTTGTACATGTTGCTTCCAGGGTTTTTCTAGTTTTGCTGGATAAATAATCGAAGAAATTCAACAATTATTGTTTCTTTTTTATGATTTACGGCATTATAAAAACACACTTTTAAATTCACGCTCCTTCTTCATGGTTGTTCCCATAGAGGTGCAGGACTTTATATTGCAGTGAGGAAAAATGCAGCCCACTTGGGGTTCACAGGGTTAAATAAATCAACCCCAAACACGAGACTGAGTTTGTCACGACGCCGAACTGCACCTGCAACTTTTCCCCCCAAAGAACACTGCACAAACACAATGAGCAAAGTTTTGCTTGCGTGTTTCAGGGTTAAGTTTCAGCTTCATTTGTCGCTGGCTGCTATTAGCCGATATCCAAAAGGGCGAGAAGGCACAGGTTCGGTAGATTAAGGCTGGGGATTTCTCTTGACCTTTCAGCCAAATGCCATGCTGTTTGAGGTGCACGAGCATAATTAGATGTGATCGTCCTGTTGCTTTCTAATCTCTGGCAGGGCCAATTTTTTTGCGCGGCAAATCGCTGTTGTTCATTAGCGCCGTTTCAGAAGTGGAGGGCACAGGCTAATGACGAGAGCTAGCGAGGTTGAAATAATCCCGTTGTCTCCGACGCTTCCACGCGATGCCCGCAACTGTTGCTCAGCTCGCTTTCAAGGAAGTTAATGAGGACGGCGGTTCGTCCGAAGGTCCGTTTCAGTGATGTACATACATCGTCTGGGAGGAGGAGGAAGGGGGGGAGAGAAAACAAACAAACTCCCAGCTAATGCAGCAGCCAATTCACAGTGACATTTGCCATTAGCTCCATGCTGAATTCGACCGGCGACAAAAGCAGAAGAAAAAGCTCAAATCATTCCCAATTAACGGAGGCATCAAACGGTGAAAGTCCTAGCAGGAGATTTTACGGGCAGTGCGCGAGGAAAGGTCAGGCTCCAGTGGAACGAGCAAAGTCACAGGATTTATTAGAGCTAATGAGCGCTTTCGTTAGACCGAATTAACGCCGGTACACGAGGAAAGAAATAATAAATAAACAGTGCGAGCGTAGCATTTGTTTTGTGACACGCGCGCACGTAAACACACACACTCGACTGGCTGACTGAGTGACCCAGACGCAGCCCAAAAATTAATAATGTCACCTTAAATATGCTACAGTGGCCGAGCTGCACAGAGACATGTGGATGCGACAGGAGGAAATGCAACAAATAACAGCATTAAAAAAGTCATCTGTATAATTTATAATGTATTATTTTAAATTAAAAAACTGTGCACAATCCGCCACTAAGACTGCATTTGAAACATAGACTCTTTCAGGAGAATTTTACTACTTCTAAACTCTTATTTTTGGTCAATATTAGGGTTCTTCATCTTGATTTTTTCAGATCAGCTATTTGGATGTTCCATTAGTTAATAAGACAAAACTTGCAGATAATTTTTAAACTGGGTCTTAAAACAAGGAAAAAAAACATTCTGTATAATGAAATCATGATGTTTTTACATGTTCCTCACCGCAAAACGTTGGCAGTGGAGATTTATTTTGATAATCGTGTGGGGGAGATGATTGTGTTGAAGCTGGAAATATCAGAACTCGGGATGCACGATAATATCAGCGTCCAATAATTATCAGTTAATTATGACGTCATTCGGATAATAAAAAAATGACCCAATAAAATGAGCGGTCCGTGTACGTTGCGGCCATTCGTTTTCTTATTTTGAGATTTCAAAATAAAAACGAAAAATAAACCGTTTCCAGTTTTTTTCAGTGATAATACAAAATGAAAAATGGAAAATGGGCCCTAATTCATTATCCATTATCCTTTATCCGATTTAATTAGATGTGTTTGTAAATGGAAATTAAAATTAAAATACACCCGTGAAAAAACTTATTTCTCTATTTCCTGTTGGTTTTGGCTCCGTGACCCGTCTGACTTCTGATGAGGAAGGATCTGGTATCTAAAGCTCCAGTGTTAGCTCACTGTTAGCAGACCTTGCTGTGTGCCGTGGCCTGATGAAGACCCACTGTGGGGTCCAAACATTGCTTGGCTCACATTGTTCACTATTTCACAGTGGACTTTTCACCAGCGTGGGGTTTATTTGTCCCTTTGGAGGGACCTTGCGGTGCCGCTAGCTCTGCCGCTAGCGCTAAATCGCTAGCGTTCGGCTGCTTTTCGGGACGTTTTTGGGGAGGTTTGGAGGTTTTCTGTTACTTTAGCTTTGCCAGAAAGCAAAGTAGCGATTTAGCACTAGGGGTGGAGCTAGGGCTAAAACTTTAGCGCTATATCGCTAGCTCCTCTAAATGGTGAAGTCAGACGGGTCATGGAGCCAAAACCAACAGGAAATAGAGAAATAAGTTTTCCACGGGTGTATTTTAATTTTAATTTGCATTTACAAACATCTAATTAAATCAGATAACGGATAATGGATAATGAATTAGGGCCCGTTTTCTGTTTTTCATTTTGTATTATCACTGAAAAAAACGGGAAACGGTTTATTTTTCGTTTTTATTTTGAAATCTCAAAATAAGAAAACGAATGGCTGCGACGCACACGGCCCATGAGCCGATAATAATAAAGTCTTGGAATCTTGGTTTTTGCCGTTGGTCTGTGTGTTGTGGTTTGTCCTCATGTCTGGCTCCTCAACCCCTCCCCTCCCTTATGGTACTGTCTCATGTGTGTGATGTCATCAGACTGCGCGGGCAGAGAAAACAAGCAGCATGGCGTGGCACTGACCAGTGTGGACTTTCTTTACCTTGTCAGAAGAAGACATTTGACTAGCGCTGGTCTGGAATATTGGAATACGGGAATATTAGTTGGTTGTGGTGGTATTGGGATAATAATTTTGATATTGGAACAGTCGTGCCGTGCGCCACTGAGCGTCACCGAGTGCCACTGAGCGTCACCGAGTGCTGCCGAGCGTCGACAAGGCTCTAGAATGCCACCGTGGTTGTAGTACGTGGACCTGCCATCCCCGACATTATCGGTTATCGGCTGCAAGAAGTATAAAATTATCGATTATCGGTATCGGTTGAAATTGGCATTATTGTGCTAATCAGAACCATGACGGTGGGACTCTGCATGACTTAGAAACTGGGAAAAGTATGTGATTATTACCTAACTATGAAAGAAATATCACTTTATTCACATGTGTGTTTACATACAGCAGCGTACTTTCATGCTGTATGACTCAAGTTGCGGGAAATTCCAATTTATTTACACTTTGTCGCACAAACAAGCAACTAAAATTGCTAGAAATGTCAAGTTGTGCAGTTTTATTTGATGTCTTTTCTACATCCTGCTGCAATAAACACAAATACACCCAAGAAAGTGAAATGTCAGGACTTCAAATATGCAACTCCTGATCCGAAGTAAACCATGAACTTGCAGCCAGCAAGCAAATCTAACACCAGGGAAAACAAAAATCAGTTCTGCTAATGTTTTCAGATGCCGTAAAGGGTTTTTATACCTCACTAATACATTTAAATATTGTTTTTTGGTCGTCCGAAATGTCTTCCCACTGTTTCCATCTACCCAAACCACCTGAGCCTCCTTTTATAACCTCTAATGTGCCTCGGAGCCCTTGAATAAAGAGGAGAGGGTTTATTGAGATATTCAGATGGATTCTCTCACCCCCCGTCCTTCTCCCGTTCTGAAACGACGGAGGTCTGGGCGGAGAGATGTAACGGAGATTGGCTGTGACAGCACCAAAATGAGGCTAACGAACATCCTAATGAGGAAACGCCGGCCATGTTCCCTCGTTCCAACCACACCGGGTAGATAACTGGCCTCGAGAGACAGAAAAGCCCGAGCTGCAGCGAAAACTCTCCAAACGGCTGACCTCTAAACGAGACGCCGGCACACTCAGGACAAATCTCTCAGCGCTTTCGGTGTAGCTTTTGTACGAAACTGCGATTTGTCTGCAGGTGAAACAGCCTCAAGTTTGTTTTATTGGGTTTACTGGTCAATAAAGAGGCTACACTTTGGTGTCAGTCCCTCAGAAACAACCAAAGCAATCGCAAAGCCAGAAATGCATTCAGAAAGAACATATTGAACATAATCTCCGTTAGACAGTTTAAATCCATCCGTGTTTAAATATCTTTTAAGCAGCCCACCAAGCGCTCCACTAAGGGTAGATAAGACTTTCATGCTGTCTGTAAACGACAAAAAGGAATCCTGTGTTTCTTAAAATGGACCCAACCGGCAGCGTATACAATGAAAACAGGATGGGGCCCACAATGGAGCCCTGGGGAACTCCGCAAGCACAATAAGTGAGGCTACAGCTGAGTAATAATCATTCAAGTAAGCCAAGAAGCTCCTACATGATTTGAACCATTTGAGGGCAGTACACGTGATGTAAACACACCAAAAAGCACAACTATAGAGGTGTAAACAGATGATATAACATTGTCTGACGGTGTGTTTTCCTCTCGAGAGTGCACTTCAAGAATAGAGAGTAGTTCTGATATCCGAAAACAGAGTGAACATGTTAGTAACAGCTCCAAAATAACCGCTAAACAATTAAAAAAAACATCTGTATGAACCAAAAATGATTGTAGTCTGGGCACATATCACATTTTCCACCATTTTCTTCACCTGTATTGTATCATAAAAACAAATTAATGTGTTTACTTTACAAATTTTGGTAGCGCAAGAACCTAAATAGAGATCCATATGTTTTTTTTAAGGCCTGTGCCGATTATTATGAAGCAAGGAGACCAATAACCAACATTTGGAACGGATATTATTTTGCAGGAAAAATAAAAATGTTGTGTCAAAATATAGAATTCCAATACAAAATTATGTAGAAATACCTTTGTTTGTTTTTGTTTTACATGTTCAACTGCAAGAGAATTGTCACCCGAGTGGACTTTTATTACTTAAACTTTTATTACTTCACGCAGTCACATGACCGAGCGCAGCCAATCCGGTGAGCATAAAACCGGTTGTAATTTGCTACCGGCAGAAGCGAGTGGGGCACAGGTGGGAAAGGTTTGCTGAAGGCATGTTCTGTCATTTGTTCGCTGAATTCAATACTAAAAGTTCTAAAACTAAAATGCACCAAATGCTAACTGTCGGAGCCGACTATCGGAGCCGTCGAGCGACTGAAAGGAGCTTTGTCTCGATTAACTATGGAATTGGTGAGTCGCGTTACGCCCATTCATTTGAATTGCTTAGCCTAGCCGCTACCTTGATTGTTTGGTGCAGTTAGTGATTTCTCTGAATATGATCTGTTAAATGAAACATAACCACTGTGGCTTATTGTGGATGTAACTGAAGCACTTTAAAGCCGGTTGCTTGTTTATCGGTGCTCTGCATCCAGTGCACTTTAACGCAGTCCAGCTAGTCACTGGGGCTGCTATGCACTTTATTTATGGATGCTTGTTTTTGATACTTGAACTGCTACACTATGGAATCACAGGAGTGCCACATTAAATAAATAAATAAATGAATAAATGAATGAATGAATGAATGAATAAATAAATAAATAAATAAATGTTGAAATAAAAAGAGAAATAAATAAATGTTGAAATAAAAAGAGAAATAAATAAATAAATGTTGAAATAAAAAGAGAAATAAATAAATAAATGTTGAAATAAAAAGAGAAATAAATAAATAAAAGGAAAATTTTTCTTTTTATTTATTTAGTTATTTCTCTTTTTATTTCAACATTTATTTATTTATTTAATTATTTATTTATTTATTTAATGTGGCACTCCTGTGATTTCATACTACACTGAATACTTTGATTATATTATTTATTCAAATTGAATTTATATATTATGATTTGTTGTATTGTACAATATTGATATTTGAAGCACTGCTATTTATAATGCAGCCGGTGTTATTTAGCACGAGTCCTTCTGAGTGTTTTTACAAAGTGTGCACATGAGATGTTTAACTGGACCTGTTCTTTATACAGGCCAGGTTTGGATGGCGAGCGAGAGTCAAGGCCCCAAAGTCTTTCAGTGTCGTGCACTAAGCGGATATATTGCTGCAAGATTTATATTTATTCGTGGTTGATTATGAACTGAAATGCATTGTTTATCTATGAATGGCCATTCTCAGTACATTATTATTATTAATTGTTGTTTAATGTTGTCTGTCTTGTTAAATTCACAATATAAGGCACCGCTAAACCTTAACCAGTGTGTCCAGCGTTTTATTCTCCACTCCGAGAGCCGAATCTGATCTTCTGAGCCGAGCCCAAATCATATCAGTGTCGCTATCTTTCAGTACCCACGCTGTACTTCAGAGAAGATACGTGTTACAGAGTGTTTTAAAATTTGTCTCTCAGGGTTTATTGGCCGTTATTTGTGATGTGGAACCAATCAGATAGCGATGTGGGCAGAGAGGCGACTACAGCTAGAGAAGGCCCCTGCATCAGAGCCAAATTTGTGCATTTTTTAATTAATTTATTCGACTGGAAATTGGTTATAAAGGAGTAAAAATGCTGAATATCAGACCTTACAATCGATCAGGCTGACCCCTAAACTTAAAACAAATAAATAAAATTAGCAAAGCTTTGAATGGTGTAAGCTAAACCAGGAATCCCCAGTGCTTAGCATAACCACCCCTAGTGAAGTCAACTCTTTCTCTGTTACCTCAGGACCTCCAGGAGTCACCTTACGAACCCTTCTAAGTGCCCAAACCCCACTTTGACAAACCACGTACAAATCACTCTCTCTCTACATCATTCTGACAAGGCTCCCTGGGTCCGGCTCACATCTTCTTTGCACAAAGACATGCGAAAGGTCTCGACGGAGGCTGGATTCCATTAGAAAACAACAGGGACGAGCCCGTCAGTCCCTCAGGTCCTGAAGCAGCATATGACACAGAGCCGGAGGGCAGAGGAAGTAACTGAGCCTTACATAATCCACTGGACAAGCTTCACAAGAGACGCACTTACTCAACGTGGGGGGGGGAGGCATTAACATTAACAACAGTCCACTGCAGCACCGATACCACTAACATTAATAAGAACGACTTAATAACTGACAGCAGACGAGGGCTGAAGATGATTAATGAATTCATTTGATGCAATACTTGCAGCTTTGAAGAGTTTTACCCATTAACTGACAATACAGCTGCAACAATTAATCAATCAGTTGTCCAAATTATTCTTGAACTTGAATATTTTCCGGGTCATTTACTCCCCTACAGATATATAGATACTTTATCGATCCTTTAATGGAGATTAAGTTCGTTACAAATCCAGCAATCAGAGATAATTTAGGACTGGAGTTGAAGTGTTTCAGTGGATAAATATGTCTCATGTACTCCATAGTTAATTTTCACTTTCTTCTTTTTCTTAAATCTCCTTAACTTATTTATTTGTAGATGTTACGTTCTCATAAATATCTTTTTTGTACAAGTGAACACTGACGTTTCTCTAGATAGGAGATACTCAATTTACAAACCACACATGAAAGAGGTCCGACGCCGATTTTGTACATTTCTGGTTTGTTTATATAATAAATGTTCAATAATGTCCTTTGTTTATTTATATTTGCCAATATCCGATACCATTTTCCAAGATAACACACTTCAACTACTGTACATGAGCTGCAGTACCTAATTGCTCCACTAGGTGACGCCTCTTACAGTTTAATACCATAGCAACCAGAGGAAGTGGTCACTCAGACTGCGGACAGTTCATGTTGGCGAGCAGGGAGCACTGTGGGGGTTTAGCTAGCAACGGGCACCATGACAAAGACTTGTGTGACGCTTAATGACCTCCGACAAGAGCGACTGTGTTTAAGACGAACTGCAGTCAACTTTGACAGTGTTCTTATGTCGCTTTTACAAACCAAATCATGTGCATGTCGACTAAAACGATATCAGCACACGATAAATGTCCACTATGCTCAATTTGTGTTATCAATGAATGCATTATTGATTGATAATGCTGCAGTTATCACAAAATATATCTAAAATATCCACCCCTACAAATTACGCTACCTGTGTGTCCACAGATGTAAACAAAATAAACTAGCTCAAGTTAAAGCTGTTGAAAAAAAATGTCTTTATTAGCCATCAACATCTCAAGTTATGAGCCTTTAATGTTCATTAATACAGTGTTTTCTTTACGAAAGCGGCCACCAAGTAAAGTCAAGGTTAGAGTGTCCCATTCGGTCCGTGTACGTCGCGGCCATTCGTTCTCTTATTTTGGATTTCAAAATAAAAACGAAAAATAAACCATTTCCCGTTTTTTTTTCAGTGTTAATACAAAATGAAAAACGGAAAACGGGCCCTAATTCATTATCCATTATCCGTTATCCGAATTAATTAGATGTGTTTGTAAATGGAAATTAAAATTAAAATACACCCGTGGAAAACTTATTTCTCTATTTACTGTTGGTTTTTGCTCCGTGACCCGTCTGACTTCTGAAGAGGAGCTAGCGATTTAGCTAGCTCCACTAAATGGCTGAGCTAGCAATTTAGCGCAAGTGATTTAGCGCTAGCTCCGCCGCTAACGCTAAATCTCTACTTTGCTTTCTGGCAAAGCTAAAGTAACAGAAAACCTCCAAACCTCCCCAAAAACGTCCTGAAAAGCAGCCCAACGCTAGCGATTTAGCGCTAGCGGCGGAGCTAGCGGCACCACAAGGTCCCTCCAAAGGAACAAATAAACCCCACGCTGGTGAAAAGTCCACTGTGAAATAGTGAACAATGTGAGCCAAGCAACGTTTGGACCCCACAGTGGGTCTTCATCAGGCCACGGCACACAGCAAGGTCTGCTAACAGTGAGCTAACACTGGAGCTTTAGATACCAGATCCTTCCTCATCAGAAGTCAGACGGGTCACGGAGCCAAAACCAACAGGAAGTAGAGAAATAAGTCTTCCATGGGTGTATTTTAATTTTAATTTCCATTTACAAACACATCTAATTAAATCGGATAACGGATAATGAATAATGAATTAGGGCCCGTTTTCTGTTTTTCATTTTGTATTATCACTGAAAAAAAGGGAAAAGGTTTATTTTTCGTTTTTATTTTGAAATCTCAAAATAAGAAAACGAATGGCCACGACGTACACGGACCCCATTCCAAACCATTTATCTAAACCAGTCTCGTTTGTTGTGAAATATAAAGTCTTGATTTGTGTGAATGGGGACCACCAGGGGCTGAAAATGCAAGCTGGGGTGGGGGGTGGCTTACTTGCGAAACCGCCTTCTTCTATATCTTATGCGCATCCCTATGCAGAGACAGACATGTTGAGGGATGATGAGGTTGGTTGGTTGGGTTGGTGTATATGTAAGGAGTGGGGGGGAGGCGGTGGGGGAGGTGGAGAGGTTGGCATATGGTCACATGAGAGGCACTATCACGAGCTGGAGAGCCAAAAGCCCTGCCTTGTGTGTGATATGCATCGTGGCAACAAACATGGATGGCGTGTTTCTGAAGCATCTAGGTTGCATGCACGGGTGGTGAATGGGTGAGGAAAGGGGGGGCGTCGGGGGGGTGAGCGCACGATGATGGCCTGAATTGAAAAGAGCCACCTTTTGATTTTGGACGGGCCCCTGTTCCTGGCAGGCTGGCCGGCCATAAGGCGGGGTGGGGCCTGAGGATAATGGCAGCAGAAGGGAGAGGAGGCCGACAGCTGGCGAATTCTGCCCCAATATGTTTCCATGAAAGAGGCGAGGAAATTTCAGAAGACGCGATGCCCGAACGACACGCTCAGCGGCGAAAAGGGAAGATTAAAAATAAAATTAGTTAACATCTTGCCCGTTTCACCCCACGATGCACATTTCGGCGCAGGGAGGAAGGGAGGGAGGGAGGGAGGGGGTAACCGCGATGGCCATTCACATTACAGCAGCAACAACAACAACAACAAAAAAAAAAACAACCTTCCAGTTAATTAGAAGAAGTCATGTGTCACCTCCTGAAGCTCGTTCAGAACACACAGATGTGGCCTGGAGTGCTTTAAGCCACTTCCTATCATCTCTCTCTCCTCCCTGCATGCGTATCCTGTTTTCCCATCCTAAGCATATTGTGAATCTAAAATGCAAATTCTTTCTCCCCCCCTTTCCCCGTCTCTCTCCCCCTCTCTCTCTCCCTCTCTCTTCTTTGTTTTTTATTTTTTTTCTACCTCCAATCACCGGGCCTCTAATGAGGTGTAAAATATGTGCATTAATGACAGAAAAGTTATTTAGATCTGGGGTAGAGTTAATTGGTTTTAATCACGGTCTACATCCATCTGGTTTCGCGAGACAACAAACTACTTCATCCTGATGCCTCATTAGACATATTGTGAGCCGCTAAAGGGGACGCTCGTCTTCCGTTCGCCTCTCTTTCACGGGGGGCGAAGTCTTTATGATCGCATTAGACGCAGCACAAAACGCTCTTTGACCAAAAGAGGACAAACTGGTATCATGTCAGTTCTTTGTATTCGTACACAAAGGTCTCTCGTCTATCAAGGGGGTTCGGCTCCAGAAGTCCCGCTATAGGAGAAACCCGCAAAGTAGCGACCTTATATTTCTATATATTTTAAGGCTTTATAAACCCTCCCCACGCTTGGGTTCGGCGCCAGAAGCCTTAGAAGGAGCAGAACGTTTGGGCGACATCGTAGGGCTTGAAATAAATTTTTAACGAAACACGACACGCAGCGATCAGACGTCGACGTGAACCGGAGGAGGCCAGGTGCTCAACGCTGCTGTACAGGGAAGACGGAGGAGACTGATGCTACAGTGGCTGAGCCAATCAGAGCCCAGGATACAGAACACAGTGCTCTGATTGGTCGCCTCCCATCCATCAGCCAATAGCGTGCCGTGTACCATCTCACGTGGGCAAACTAGCTCAAGAGGAGGCAGCCGTAGCTGCGTTTTCCATACATACGTCTACTCATCAGCTGAACGCTACGTATAATATTCTTCGTAATCCGTGACACAAAATTAGATATATACAATCTAAAAATCCGCGATACAGTGAGACCAAGAAAAGTGAACCGTGATATGGCGAGGGACGACTGCTAATTGGGGATAAATGGCCCGTGTATGTCGCGGCCATTCGTTTTCTTATTTTGAGATTTCAAAATAAAAACGAAAAATAAACCGTTTTCCTTTTTTTTTAGTGATAATACAAAATGAAAAACGGAAAATGGGCCGTAATTCATTATTCATGTAGCGTACATATGCACCAATATAATGTAGCATAACTACACTTTACAATTAAAATTTGCACTCGTTAATGAAGGGGCACCATCTCAGATTACTGAGAAAATTATCATTCTAGATTAAGTCTCAAAGAGACTTTAATTGAATGAAGTTGATCAGTCTCTTAGCTGAAAATCGTAAATTCTGATTTCATTGACCTCCAGATCCCAAACAAAGAAATACACGGCAGAACCGATGATAATTATACACAAACATTTATTAACTAAACTACAAACAAACAATAAACAACAATGACATAACAACAGACAGTGAATGAATGAATGAATGAATGCGGATAAACTAATTAACTGTGATCGTCACTGGAAGCAGCTGATAGAAAGATGATGAATTTAGAATCTCTTTAGAATTGGAAGCCAATCATAATTTATAAATTCACCCGTTTAGCAGAAGGAAAATGATACTTGCGTAGCCCTTTGATGGAGAGAGAAGGCAGCCGCAGGATGTTCAGCTGTGATGGTCTGCTGGATGCGTCGGATCAGAAACGCAGAGATAAGGAGGCACTTTGGTGTAGTCATGTTGTAAAAATGTACCAAAGTACAAACACTAAGAGTCGAAGCTCATAGTTAAAAGAAAATGTCCGTGCTGTTGCATTATCAAAATTAACTGAAGAGGTTTAACTTCAAGTTAATAATAGAAAAATTAAATCTCAAGCCTTTAAGAAACAAAAACACAAACCCAAAAAAACTTAGCCCGATAAAAGTAGTGAACCCTTGAATGAAAGAAAAAGAAACCCTTAAGGTTCTTTAAAAATAGTAAAAGCCCCTAGCACGTTTAAAAAGTAAAAGCCCCTTTTGAAAGAAACAAGCCCCAGTTGCATTCCAGTGACTTTCCTTTTATATAGAAAGTTTTGGAGCCAAATTCAAATCAGCATCTGACCAATCGTGGCTGTGTCCATCCAAGGGGGAGGTCTTGAGTCTCACTGTCCAGGAGACATCAGAGGTCAAATACCTTTAGAGCATACTTTAAGATCATTTCTTAAACATGCAAATCCAATTGTTAATATCTATGATGATCACAGATCTGAAATCTCACTAAATGTGTGATTAAAACGACACCAAACATGATATGTTTATCTCACATGGTTCCTGAGATAATAATAATAAAAGATATAACACAAGAATAAGCTTACAAATAGTAGACTTCTAGGCTACATGAAAGTAAACTATTAATGTGACTACGGATACACGCATATACATTCAATTATAAGAAAAATTTCGACTTATAAGTATACATGCTGGGAATCAAAGATCTCTCTCTCTCTCACTGTGTGTCTTTTATGGTGGTGATCATAAAGAGAGAGGAGGGGGTGTCGGTTTCTTGTGTTTGCATTGCAATAAACACTTCAGATTCAATGTGTTCTCCTTCCATGCTGGTCCTGATCAACCTGGTATCACAGAGTCCAGATGTTGGGATCATCACTCCAGAGATGTTGAATTCTTTGATTTTATTATTTAGAAGTGTTTAGTTCGAATCATCAAAGAGTTCCTTGTGTTAGGAGGAATGTCATCTCTCTTCTCCCGAGGTGTATGGTTTTCGTCACCTTTTGGCGCTTTTATGACCCTTATCAGATTCTGGTGCAGAAGGGAGACATCCTGTCGTCTCCAAAAAGGGGGGATGTGGGTCTGCTGTCTCTTGAAATGGTTTCTTACCCAATTTACAGCTCTGAGAAACGGTCTCTTAGATTATCTGGGTGTTAGTTTGGAATGTTCTGCTCCGTTGTACGCTACAGTCCCCCACTTGTTTGATGATGACGATCGTCCTCGGCGGAGGCTGTCAACAAACACTGGAAAAATTAATGCAGAACATAGATGCCCACAGACTAAGCATAACATTTTCAATCGGCTAACACGGGTGGTATAACCAAAATCGAAAACTGGACTCAGAGTTGATATGAGACAGTATAGGTCTTGTAACATAATGCAGAGTGAGCATTTAAAATCACGAAGATGATTGATTATCGTTGAATAGTTAGACCCCCACTTAGTAAGGTTAAGGAACCAGAATATAGTTAAATCTTTATTTATTTTATTTTTATCTAAGTAGTTGATTACTTTTCTCTTGGATGTATTTTATTATACATATACATTTGTTAATTTTAAATTCTGGGGTTTGAATTCAGTTTGAGTATATGATGTCTTTCCTCAGAGTAGCAAAACAAATGAACCAGAACTTGCCTGATACCTGTCATAACTAGTGAGATGTCTGTCTATCTTCACCTGTTTATCTTCAGTGTTCCCCGGGCACGCGTGAGCCACCCCGGTTATCCACCAGAAAATAACAAACTAAAACAAAAAACGGGGCAGGGGCGCACCCACTGCCACCACCTGTCTAATCAGGCAAGTTTGGTGCTTCATTATTTGATGTTATGACTCCAATTTCAGATTTTGTCCCCCACTTGGTTTTCTTCTTCCAGAGTATTGTCCATCTTTCCATGGGTCTCGCTGAAAACTTGATGGCTCATGGTTTCTAAGACCATGGTCATGACGATGGGTTAGTCTTCTCCATCCTTCATTATACCTGCGAGGTTGTGTAGGAATTTGGATGCATAAGCTTGCATCATCAGAGGATGAGTCAGAGTCTTGTCTTTTGTTGCATAAGACTGTTGTCTCAGCTTGCTTTTTAGACATCTTCTTTTGTTGATGGTGACCCTTTAAAGCCAGGTCACGTAGTTGCCGGCTGGTCATGGTTCTAGGGCAGACATCCACACCCAGGTAGTGGCTCAAGGATGGATGGAGGTTCTGCAGGAAAAGGGTCTTGAAGCTTTTGTCTTCTTCCATCTCTGGCTCGTTTCTGGGCCCAAAGTAGGATTTACGAAGACGGCTGTAGTAGGCTTGAGGAGTTTCTTTCCTACCCTGCCTGATATTCATTGTAGCCATCAAATCATGCTCTGATTCTGGATCAGAGAATTCTTTTATCAGTTCTTCACATAGCAGCTTGTAGTTGGCCTTGACCTTGTCTGGCTGGCGGTCGAGGAAGCAGCGGACCTCAGGACTGGAGGTTATTCTGATTAGGCAGAAAGCATCTAGGCTGGTTGCTTGGTCCAGCATTTTAAGGTGGAAGTCAATATCTCGTAGATAAGCGTGGATGTCATGGTCCCCTGGATGACTTGGTTTGAAAGTATCGATGTTTCGGGCCATTCTATCAAGTTGTTTGAATGACACGCTTACTTGTGATGAGGAGCTGCAGACTTTTCTTTCAGTTGCTCCGTGGTTTGAGTTGCTTCTTCTCAGGTTGATATCAATGCCGTCTGAGTGTCGGCCTTGCAGCACATTGCACTGGTGAGTTTCTGTGTCAGCACCAGGCATCTGGCTTTGGATCGGCGACACACGCTGGCTTGGGGAAGGTGACTCTGCCCGGCAGTGCAGTCCCATGTCATGGACTTGCTTCAGTTCATTCTTCACCCTGTTCAACTCCTCCTTGTCAGCTTGGCGTTGTTGCTGAAGGTTCAGGAGTTGGTCTTGGGCGAGCTTCAGTTCATTCTTCACCATGTTCAACTCGTCTTTGTCGGTTTGGCGTTGTTGCTGAAGGTTCAGGAGTTGGTCTTGGGCGAGCCTCAATTCCTTCTTCACCATGTTCAGCTCGTCCTTGTCGACTTGCCGTTCTTGCTTAAGGTCAGTTATGCATTTAACTGCTTCATGTAGAGCTTTGATGAGGCTCTTCTTGTCCTGGAGCTCTTTTTTCATCTGGGTCTCAACTTGTTCCAGTCTCTGTGACATGCCATCTGTGGCTGGGTTTGCAGGCTTTGTCAACTGATTGATTGAAGCTTGCAGTTCCAACATGGCTCTTAGTTTCTCCATTTCTCCTCTGGAAACGTTTTCCTCATCCAGTCGCCTTCGGGTTTCCATCTCATACAGAAGTGCATCTGTTTTACTCCGCTTCATCTGGATCATGAGATGGGGAATGATGGAGTCACAATTCAGATTGAACTCCTCTGGAGTCCTGGTTTGTTGTTTCTCTTCATAGCCTGGCAAGATGTTGCCTGTCATGACATTCAGCCAGGTATTCATGTCCTCCCATGGGGAAGGGGGAGTGTTTTGGTTATTCTGCATGGTAGGTGGCACTGACATTTTGTAAGTCAGGTGCAAATAAATGTTAGCAATTCTAACAAAAATTGTTTGACTGAATTAGGTAAAGGACTGACACCATATACTTCAACAGCCAATAATTGTAAACCTACTTATCGTAAGTATTACTTTTAGGTTTCTGTATTAATTTTAGTTGTTTATTTATTGTTAATTTATGTAACTTTGTGGTTACACTAAGAAACAATTGTGTTGACAACTATTTTTTATAATGTCTTTAAGTGTGATTGTTTTGAGATTCGTTTTGTGTGAGGAAGCCTGAAAGTGAGAGTAAAAAGGGGGTACAGGAGAAAATCGCTTTAACTGTAAAACAGTTCACATCAACTCATTCCCATATCACCACAATATACCAACTGCTTAACAGGACGATCACTTTGGAACACAACAAATACACACTTAGAATTAAAGAGAACAGGTGGGGTCAGTTTGAGATTGCTGTCTCTAGAGTTAGATGCTATAGATGCTAATAGCATTGGTATCACACAGTTCTCTGTTTGCTAACTGCAGAGGGTGAAGCTCTGTGAGGGTCTGTGTGTGTGTGACGTCAGTACGTCAGGCTTTGGCTCCGCCCCCTGATAGACCCTTACAGCTGAGACTAGTATAGGTCAGTCTCACTTAAAACACAGAGGTAGTCACGTCTGTAACTTCAACTGTTTCTTGGCTTTTCAAAAAAAACTTTGAGGGCTTCTCTCTTTGGTGAGACAACGACATGTGTGGATCAAGTCCTACACATGCAAAGAACAATTATAATCAGGGCTTAGTTTATGAGACTACTGCAGCTCTGGTGCAGGTAAATTCTTTAGTATCATATAGTATGAAGCTTTCTGGCACAGCGCAGCAAAGTTCACTATAGATTCAAAGCTTGGTAACAATTCTGGGGCATTCAGTAATTGTACTTCATTAATTAGGGTTCAGCTTAAAATCAAACTTTCTGGAACATCACAGCAAAGTCGATCACTTGTTCAAAACATTTAAAGCAACAGTTGTGGAAACTCAACAAAGTCACAGCAGTCAAATAACATCTGGATCTGCAGCATGCACACATCTGTCTCTCTTGATCGCGGCGGATCAGACAGCATAAAGCTCCAAATAAAAGTAACCTGATTTCAAACTTAGCACAGATCTGTGTTGATTATCATTAAACGTGCTTCATTGAGTAGGTACAACACTTGAGCATTAGGTGGCTAATCTAATGACACAGGAGCTATAGGTGAACACAGCTGGAATGGCTAGAGCTTCGTAGTAACATTCACACTGGTTCAGCTGATCAGGACTTATTAGACTGAAGACA